>JAULSY010000077.1:0-169178 GCA_030512305.1 Cercophora samala | reverse complement strand
GATAATTAAAATTAAGAAGTTTAATAAGGATTTAAATAGTATTATAAATAAGCTTTATATTATCGACCTTATTTATCTTTTTACTAACTTTATATCCTTTAACTTTAAAAATATTATATATACCGGCTTAGGCTTTTTTATTAATAAGCCTAAAGAGATATTTAAGTTACGCGCTTAAATATTATTTAACTAGATAATTAATAGTAAATTTATATATATCTTTAATAATAAAAATAAAGAAATATATTTTATTTTAATATTTAACTTTATCGTATATATTTATACTAATAAAGCATATAGCTATTACTAAGCCGATTAAATTAATAACCTTAATAATATATACGTCGGTTATATATATAATATTAAGTGTAATTAATAAGTTAAGTATTATATTATATAATAAAGCGGTATTACATTATAAATTTAAAAAGCCTATAGCTACCTTTCTTTATATTACTATAATATATAACTTCTATATCTTTACCTTAAAGACAATAATACCTTTTTAATAATTTAATAAAATAAGAATAAATATATTTTAAATAAAGAGGTTATTTATATATTTAAGGTAGATTTATATATAGAAGTTATTACTAATTTTAATTATAATAAATATTAAAGTAAAGAGAATAACGACTTATACTTTAACTTAAACTTTATTAAAAGGTAGAAATATAAAGAGTTTAAGCGGTATAGTAAAGTACCTATATTTTTACCGGAAATACCTTTCTTTATTTATTAAATTAAACCTTTAAATAAGTCGATTAAACCTCTCTATTATACTTATTTTTTTTAAAGGCTTTTAAAGATTAAAGTCTTTAACTATAAAATATTTAAATATTAAGATAATCCTAAGGTAAAAGTCGTGTTTTACTTTATTATAATTTTTATTAATAATTTTAATATTTTCTATAATTTATACCGTTTATTTATTAATATATATATTATTTTTACCGGTTAATTTATTAAAGACCGTTATTATAAAATAAATATATTATTATTAATTTTTAGTCTTTACGGCTTTAATTCTTATGATATTATTAAGTCGTTTAATATTTTTAATAACTTTAATTAAAAAGTTAAAGTTAAAATTAATAGTTAATAAATTATTTTTACTATATTTATAGTTTACTTTATTAACGATATAGTATAGTAAAATAAGAATGGTAGGTTTTATAATTTTAAAGTCTTTAAGTAATATTAGTTTTATAAAATTAAAAAGTTACTATATAATTATAACCGATTTAATTTTATTCTCGACTTTAATTATTATATTTATAAATATTACTATAATTAAATTATTTAAATATATAAAGAAATATAGTTAAAGTAAATAGGTATAAACTATAATATATATATTTAATAATAAAGCCTTTATAAAAATAAGCCTTTACTTTTAACTATTACTTTAATTTTAAATTTAATTCTCTTTTATCCGCTTAACCCTATTTATTTAAAGTTTTAAAGTATAATTAATTTTATATATAAATTATTTATTATTAAGATCTTAATTAAATTAAATCGATAAGTTTATATCCGGAAGTTAAAAGTCTAGCTATTCCTCTTTAATTAAAATAAACTTTAATTACTTATTTATTATTTAAGAAATTATTCTCTTTTTACTTATACTTAATAGTCCGTTATTATCCTACCTTTACTTTACATTTAATTTACTTCTTAACTTATATCGCCTTTTTATCTTGCCGGAAGCCGTAAATATTTTACTGTTAAATATAAAGATAATATATTAATAAAAGATAGCGATATAATTAATTATATTATTAAAGCGTATATTTACTTTATTTAATTAAATAGTATATTAATAAACTTCGATATTATTAAAAAAGATATAGATAGCTTCGGTAACTTTATTCGTTAAACCTATTGCGTTTATTAAAGTTTTTATTTATTTATTATTTAAACGGTTAATTATAAATATTATATAAATAATCGTTAGTTTTTATAGGTTTTATCGGTAATTCCGACTTATTTTATAAAGAAATATATATTAATAAGGCGTGTAGTTAATATTATAATATAGTCGATAAAATAAAGCGGCAAGGTTAAGGGGGGGTAGGATATTAGTACGTCGGACTAGTTTAAAATAATATTAAAGCTTAATATTTATTTTAGTATATATTATATTAAAATTATATATAAATATATCTTTTTTATTAACGTTAATACTTTAGCGGAGGAAAATTAATATCGGTAAGTCGTTACTTTTATTATATTTATATTAAATAACCTATTAAAGCGTTAAAACTATAAGTATACTTATACTATAACTATACTTACTGTTTATTAAATAATTATTTTTATTTACTTTATAATAATAAATCGTTAATAATTATTAATAAAATAAAAAATTAAGTTAAATACTTTAATACGATTAATATTAAGAAATAAAAGTTTATAATAATTAATTTAAATATTATAACTCGACTTTTCTTCTATAACGCTTTTATTTATATCGACCCTATATTAACCGTTAAAATCAAGGATTTATACAACCGTTACTTTATACTTTTTAGTTTTATTTTAACGTAAATAAACTATAAAGATTTTAATTTTTAAAACTTTAAAGCTAAGTTTAAATTTAATATTAATAATAACGGTAATAAAAACTATTAAAGTACGATAATTATTAAATAAATTAAAGATATTATTAAAGTTAAATATACTATTAATAAGGGTAATAGCTTTTTTAAAAAATATACTTAAATAAAGGAGACTTTTAAAAGGAAGCTATAGGAGGCGTATGTTTATTATTATAAAGAAAACGAGATTTATATTTTCTCCGGTACTTTATAATAAGTAAATAAGTTTACGTTTATAAATAAGTAAGTTACTTTTTTCTTTAACTTTTACTTTATTTATATTTATTTATTTATTTATATATTAAGTGTTTGCCGCTATAGGACTGTTATTTAAAGTTGGGTAGTTTATAGTAGTAGTTTGGTAGTATTTTAAAGGGCTTTAAGTAAGGTAAAAGTAAAAAATGACTTACTTTAGTTGTACTTTGTGTTAACCGGTACGGTAATACCGGTTAGCGATAACTTTAATTATTAAGATTTTAATTAATATAGTAAATTTTATTATAAAACTTACGATTTTAATTAGTATTAATAATTTAAATAAAAGTAATTTACTTTTAGCGGTTTAATTTATTAATGTAAACTTAAGATAAAAGATACTTTAAATTAATATTATATTAGGGGAGAATTAGAAAATAAGGGATTTTTAAGTTATTTAAACGGTTTTTATATTTATATAAAAATTTATATTTAGATAGTGTATAGATATATTATTATTAGAATTAAAATAAAGATATAATAAGTTATATATTATTTATCGATATTATTTTTAAAATAGTTTTTATATTATATATAGTACTATTAATAAATCTTTTACTTTTAACCTTTCTTAAAGCCTTTAAAATTATTATTAAAGCTATATAGAGTTTATATTTTTTATATAGCGACTTATATATTTTTATATTATTACTTTATATATACTTTTTAATTTTTTTAATTAGTAATTTTACTTAATTTATAAATTAAAGTTTTAATATTTTCGAGGTTAAAATAAAAGGTTAATTATTTATTATTTATTTATAGAAATCTTTACCGATATATTTTTATTTATAGTTATTATATTGAATATAATAAAGAGGGTTAATTTAAACCTTAGTTTAATAAGATCGATTAGATATTTATTTATTATTATTTAAGTAAAGACTATATTTTTATTATTATTACCTTAATTAGTATTTTTCTAGTAAAGAATAAGGATTGTATATTTAATTTATATAAGGTTAAGTATTACTTTTAAAAGCTATAAATTATTGGTGTTATAGAGGTTTGGCTAATTAAACTTTATATAGTACTTATTAATATTAAAAAGACTACCTTTATTTATAATAATTAAAACGTTAAGTATTTTTAAGTTAAGGTTTTTAAATTAGGGTTTTTAAGTTAAGTAGGTATTTTAGAAGAGCGGTAGTAAGTTTATTTATTATTTAATATATTTATATTATATATTACTTTTTTTTGGTTTTTATTTTACTATTGCTTTTTATTTTTAACTTTATTATTATTTTATTAATCTAACTCTTTTATTTTAATATAAAATAAAAGATAAATATAATTCTTTTATTTTAACTTAATTACCTTACCTTTTATACGTTAATTATAAGTATTATATTAGCTTTTAAATACTTTTAAGTTACCTATTTTAATTTTTAATTATTTTAATTTATAGACGCTAATTACCTTTAAATTAACCATTTAAACTTATTACTTCTTTAGCGTTTAGGAACCTGTTTTTTATTACGTAAAGATAAAGGTAGTTATTAATATCTTTTAGTATTTAAGAACCTATTCTATATAACGTAAAGATAAAGGTAATTTAAAGCGCTTAAGGATAAAATAATCCTTTTTATTTTATTTATGCCCGAAAATAAAATTATTATTTTCGTTTTATTTAAAATTAATTACTTAAAACGTTTAAAAAGGTCTTAAACGTTAAATTTATTTATACTTTTTTACCTTCGGATATTATTTTTTAACTATCTTATATCGATATATATTATTATTATAAGTAAGTAAGTATTTATTATTACGGCTTTTATATAGGTTTAAAGCGTAAGGAATATAAAATTTCAGTCTGTTTTTAAGTAATTACGCTATTTTAATAAAATAACTCTGGTTAAATAAAACGTAAATTTAAAAATTTAAGTATTAGATTATAAATACCGTTAAAGCGAGGCTTATTAAGACGCTATAGTAATAAACCTTAGCCGAGGATAATAAGTAACCGGTTTTTTATATTAAGTGTTAAATTAACGATTCTGTAAAGGCCTTAATTTTAATTAAAGAATAGGTTATTAATAAGTAAAAAAAAATCAAGGCTATCGATAGTAAGAGGGAGATTAATAAACTTTATTAAATATAAGTAAGTATATTATTTACCGTTTATAATTATAATATATTAAAGTTATTAAGGGCTAGGTATTAAAAACGATAGTATATATTTGCCGATAGGAAGTAAATTGGATATTTTTATATTTATTATATATAAAGTTACTTTAAGTTAAGAATTTAATATAAGTATTATTACCTTTTATATTATTAAAATATAACTTAAAGACTTAGAAAACGGGATAAAGGATTATAATGAGGTTTAAGTTAAGGCCTATAATCTTTAATAAAAAATCGATAGTAAAAGGTAGCTGGTTTTTTATATTAAGCGCTAAATTAACGATTCCGTAAAGGCCCTAATTCCGATTAAAAAACAGGTTACTAATAAGTAAAAAGAAATCTATATTATTAAGAGGGAAGTAACGGAAACCTAGTAGTAATTTAGTAGCCTTAATCCTAATTAAAGAATAGGTTATTAATAAGTAAAAAGAAATCGAAACTATTAAAAGGGAAGTAATAAAAACCTAATAGTAATTTAATAGCCTTAATTTTAATTAAAGAACGGATTATTAATAAATAGAAAGAAATTAAAGTTATTAAGAGGGAGGTAACGAAAACTTAATAGTAACTCGGTAGCTTTAATCTTAATTAAAGAATAGGTTATTAATAAATAGAAAGAAATTAAAGTTATTAAAAGGGAGGTAATAAAAACTTAGTAATAATTCGGTGAGTTATTTGCCGCTTATTTGCCTTTAACCGTAATATGCTAAAGTTATTAAAGGCTACTTTCTTGAAGACAATAGTTAATTAGTTTTAGAAAGTTATAACCGATTGCCCTTAAGTTAAAGGCGGTATACCGAGAAGGGCCTATACTTAGACTTATACCCTGGATAGCTTTACTATTATAAACATTAGTTCCGGGATATAAGTAAATATTTATAATACTTATCATAGCCTTTACTAACTCTTTCTCATTTATTCTTTAAAGACTATCGATATCGAGGATAAAAATAAAGATAACTTCGAGGAGGGGGTTAAATTACTTAAATTACCAATAGTAAGGTTATTAATATTAATAAAGATACTACTATAGAGGGCGTTAAAGGTAAGAACGGTATTATATTAACGAGGAATTTTTTAAGAAAAAAGCTATAAGTAATGCTTTAATCCTTTTAACTTTTAAATTAATAATACTTACTACGTTATAGGTCTTTAACGTTAATACTATTTAAGTTATTATATTTTATAAATCTTACTTACTTATTAATACTATACCGCTTTAAAACTATTATTAATATTATTATAAGTCCACCGCTTAATTATTACCTAAATTTTCTTTATCTTATAAGTATTTTCTTACCGCTAACCTCGAAGTTATAAATATTATTAACTTCCCTCTTATTATAGGTTTTCTCCGCCATTAAATCTATATATATAATATTATAAATTACCGCCTTTACTATCCTACTATTACATATTACTAATACTTTATATAAGGCCTTTTATATTAATTAAAAGTACTTTTATTAATCAGGTTAATAATACTTATAGTTCTTATCTTATTATTAATTAACTAACGATATCTTCGTAGATTTAAGTAGCCCCGCCCGCTACTAACTACCACCACACTACTACACCACCGCACTACTACACTACTATAACATACCTATATAAGAAGGAAAAGACTTAGTATATTTTAGAAGGGGTTTGGCAGGAAAAGGGTATTTAGTAGTATTATTTTATAGGAGGACTTAGGTATAGAGGAATGGAAGGTTTTAAAAGGTTTTAGCTATATATAATAAGGGTCTTAGCTTATAGTAGCTCTATATAGTAGTAAATATAGGTAAGTAAATATAGCGTATTTGTAATGGAGGTATAGCGGTAATAGTATATATATCTATATGCGTGAGAGTAGAGGTGAGTAGGTGAGGTAAGGTAAGGAGGTAAGGGAAGGGGGGGGGGTCTATAGTATGTAGGTTAATTGACGTAACGGTTTAAATGAATATATATCCTAACGATAGAGCGCGAGTGTATAGACTATATTTTGCCTATAAACTAGTAAGTCTTAACTTTCCTATAAGGCTTACGCTAAAAGAAAGCCTAATAAACCTAGCAAGACTTACAGCTCTATGCAAGCCTTACGCAAGCCTTGTAGAGGAGTAGGGAGACCTGCTAAGGTATTTAGGTCTTTAATACTTTATTTTTTTACTTTAATTATTTATTTTATAATATTTTTAATTATTAAATATTATATATAATATTAATTAGAATTCCAGCTTTTATATATAACTTTATTAATTTTTAATACGTTAAAAGGGAAAAGTAAGGTACGTACTACTGTAAGTCTATAAGGCTATAAGGTTTACTTTCCTGTAAGGCTTCCACACTCTGCGCAAGACTTGCAGAGTTTTGCAAGACTTGTAGAACCACAGGGTTTCCCGCTAAGGTAAGCAATTCGTCACTTTTCTGGGCTACCTAGCAGACGAGCCAGCCTCGCCTGCACACGGTCAGCTAACATGGCTCCCGCAGGCTACCCACTACGACGGGGCACCCTGCCTGGCGCCAGTCACCATGCAAGATGCCTACGCTCAGGGCCGCTGGTGCCCTTTGCACGCCGACGCGAGAGACGCCCTGCAAGGCTACATCGACGGGCACAAATCCGAGATCAGCCGCTGGAAGCAGCAGACCTTGGGCCTCTCTCGCGCCCTCGCCACCACAGAGCTCGTCCGCCGGGTCACGGTTTTGAACTCGGTCCTGGCCGCCCGGCACCTGGTCGGCTTCATGTACAAGGCCGAAGCGAGGGACGAAGGCCACATGATTGCCAGGGTATTTGTCAAGGAATACCGGGACACACACGTCCAGCACATCCGGGAGCTCCGTGTGGGAGACCCCGACCCGGCCGACTTTGTGGGTTTCAAGTCGTTTGAGTGGTGGATGATGTACTTTATCCTGCAATGGGATCTTTTTTTCGCAGACCCAGAGAGGTAATCCGGACCCATCGAGTAACCTGTCTCTGGACCGTCCATGGTTACTAACTCTGCTGTCTTTGTCCCTAGACCGCCTCCCGAACCTTCTTCATCGATCTGCAAACAAGGAAAAAACATGACGGATATCGTCGCCCGAATCATCATGAGAAATGAAGGTATTGATCCGAGACTCCCAAGGCCTCCTACCATCGAATCGGGGGAAAGGAAATACTCGCTGATACAAAGACTTGGCGGCCGCCTATATTACCTTTTTATACTACATGTATATGTACCAATTGATTCCTGGTGGTTTCATGCCCAGGTCAGACTGGAAACCCTATGAGTAAGGCTGCGAGATTGGGTAGGGACCGAGGGAAGATAAGTATATTGGACCGTTTCTACGTCGGAAGCTTGCGAGAGAGAACGATTGGCCTTAACGGGACCAAGGGTGTGGTTTACATCTAAACAAAAGTTTTACAAATGTTGAACACTTTTTGAGTGTTGGACTGTCTTCACAATTGAAGGGTTGACCTGTAATACTTTCACCAATGGATTATATGGTTCTCCGTCGAGATGGGCAATTCTGAATTTGAGGATGTACGCGGTATCGAGCTGGACTTTGCCCCTGTTCATTAGATACCTTATCTACCGTCTTTATGATGGACTGAGAGTGTCGGTGTTGAGAAGGGTTTTACCTATACAATCGGTCAAGGCAGTAGAACGGTTGGCTGGATCGAAGATACTAATGTCTGGTAGCGGTTTAGTTTCAAGGCCTGGCGATGATTTGGCATGTTTATGATTGCTCATGAAGGTATTCTGGTAGTGGTGGCTTTTGAAAAGGCGTGATTCCTATCCTGACAACGGATTTTGGATACCATTTTGAATGGTATCCTTGCTTGAAGCACAACTAGACAGGTTCATTTTTGTTGAACTTGTTGGCATTTTACGTAGGTATATCATTTGGAGTGAACCCTCGCTCGAGGCCTTTGAAACGTGGGCTGACATACCTTATCTGTAGCAACCACAAGCTTTTCGTCAAAGACTCATCTGTTTTGGAATTTAGGTTTTCCTCTTTTTCTTTCCCTTTTGCGGCGTGCAGTTCATTTGGAACAATCTGCAAAGCTTGACAGCGTCTCAAAAAATTCATAAACTAGGTATAAAGTCAAGAATCTTGCTCTTGGTCAAAAGCTTCGCAAAGGCCTTGAACTCCCTTCAAATCGTCGATCAATTTAACCCTAGATACTTCCTACTTACATCGTCATTACACTTGAAGATGGGTAAGAACCCAATTGTGGTTGGACTGAGCCATCATAGAGTCTGTATGGAAAAGGGTGTCTTGGACTTTGGGTATAACTCAACATAAGTACCTGTAGGATGGCCATCATGAGAGACATTAGCCATCTGTCCACCGATCTTTCTGTAGTGTTCACTCTCATTCAAGAAACACATATTCACTATGGATAAGGAACACGTTAAGGGGGCATTATCAAAATCTTAAGGGGGCATTACCCAGGTGAGGGCCAGGGTTCTAGCCGCAATTTCCCACCTTTCAATTGCTCTCAACACTCAATTGCTCCTACAAACGCCTTGCCTTGGCCCAAGCTTTTGAGAGTGGCTGTAATACGACGTTTGGTTGAATACCTTAGGTTAAAAGCTTAAATTCATGATTTTCCACGGCCAGGTGGCTTTCCACGACGTGGGTGGCTTTCCACGGTGTGGGTAGGTGGGCTTTCCCACATCTAGATATACATTGCTCTTGGATCCACGTGCTCCGCAGTTGTTGGGATGCTCCCGGGCCAGGCATTCACTTCGTGTGGGCCTGGCATGAACTCACAGTCCCATAGAATAGATATAAAACCACTGCCTCCATTTTTCAACAATTTTCTTTCTTTCTCGCTCTTCATTCGGTTACAGTTTACCACTATTACCTGGTGGCTCACCTCATTACCAACCTTGAACGAGGAGCCATTCGCACGGCGACTCTTTGTAAGCCCTAGCATCACCTACCGACCATTTGTGACCCGACACCAACATGGCTTCCGACGGCTCGTTCCCGCGCGATAAATGCAAGGTAAGTTCTCCCGCTCCCTCAAGAGACTTCGGACTCGTACTCATCGTTTGCAGGCGCTTCATAAAGACGCCCTTCGTTGCGAGCAGCCGACGGCCCCAGATTCTGCATGGTGTGCAAAGCACCACGACCAAAAGGCTGTGATTTATGGCTTGACTAAACACCACAAGTCGCGGGTCAACCAGCTCGAATACCTTAATATCTCGCCATTCAATAACCCAGAGCATGCCGTAGAAGTGCTCAGCTTCCTTAACCAAGTCATCGCCTTGAGAATCCTCACGTCGATCTGCTTTTTCCCTTCCGCTGACGGAATCGAAGACGGTCACAACATATGGTTGACCAAACTGGGTCGCCGAAGGGATGACGCCACGTTTGCAATCAGAAAGTATCGCCGGGAAGGTCATGCCGTCGATTTAGAGCCTTATGTCTCGTTGGTTGAGTGGGTTCAGCGCTTGAGAGAAGAGCATTGTCTGCTCGACGACCCGGACCGGTAAGAGACACTTCGCGAATCGTGATGCACCCTCCTGTTTAGCCACAACACAGTCACTAACTGGCAGTATCAGAGTCCGCGAAGACGCAATTTCCTGGGATGTAGAATGGGGGGATGATGGCCATGACTACACCACATCTGACGGCTGGCTCGACTGGGCCATCCAGATGAGCAACGAGAAGCACCCAGGCCCAGAGGGGGATCCGCCCCCGCTCGTGCAGCACGTCACTGTTCAGACTGACAACATTCCTGACCAAGCCGGTGCTGAGGAAGAGGCCCGTGTGCCACTGCGGGCCCGCGCGGCTGTGCTGATCAACGAAGTCCGCTTCGTTGGCAGCCGGATCAAGTACGACTACCGGGTTACCATGAAGCCCGTTCTTCAACGTGTTTTCGAGTCCCTTCGCAATTGCTTCAAAGATGAAAGGGAGGATGGGGATTGGTAGCGCGGCGTCGATTGGTGTTGTGGACTTTCAGAACTACGCCTTCACATCACAAGATTAGGACGGGCAAGACAGAGGGAAAGTAACTTGACTTTACTGCATTACGGTAGTCCTCTGCACTGGAGCGCAGGTAATCTAGTCAATTTGAAAGTCAAGTTTGAAATCCTTTTGCCCGGTGAAATTCCGAAGTTATTCGTTCCGCGTCTTCACAACTTCAAGGTCCGTCACATCTGTGAGGGAAAACATCTCCATAGCTGGTAGCATGCTTCAATAACAACAAAATGAAAATAAAGTATAAACCTATCACTGCCCTGTGTGCCTCTGCTCTCAAGTGTTGGGTGGGTAATGGCTTGAACCCCTGAATTGGCTTGGCAGAGTAGGTCCTGAGACAGCAAGCAACAAGCAATGCAAAACCTGAAAGCTTTCCATGACGCCGTGGGGGTCGTGAGTTTGAATTCCACGTTGGTCTTTCCTTCTGTAAGCGGGTGGTTGGTCACAAGATCCCATGACAACGTACTCGGCCGTATTTCTCATGGTGCCTTCCCAATAATGTTCTCATCCCGTGTCACGCTCTCCGCCCTCGTCAAGTTCTGCGGGGCTGCAGAAGAAGAGACCAGCATGACACCAATCTCCCCACCTGGGGAGCACGACAAGGAAATGCCGAGCCACTGGGATTTGCGCAGAGGTGAACTTGTGAAGCGAGTTTTCCATGTTGCTGCATCGTCCCAACCAAGAGTCACAAGACTCGCTGTGTAGTGCTCCGAGTCGGTAGTTCTGGAGCGCGACTTCCTGGAATCCTGAGCGGCTCTGACATCATGAGCAACTTCAAACTACTCCGCTGCGGGTTGGTCTGCTCAGAGCCTCCATGAGGCAGCCGAGGTGCTATCAACGTGGGTATTAAAGCCCCCCTCTTCTTCGCAACTCACCGCACACAGCCACCACAACACAACCACTAAACTTCGCAAACAACCGTAACCATGATCTCCTCCAAGATCTTCTCCCTCCTGGCCGCTGCCCTTGTCGCGGCTCCTGGCCTTGCTTCGGCGATTCCCGCTCTCGAGAAGAGACAGCGCGCTCCTGGCGCCAGCATCACCTATTACAAGGACGAGAATTTCCAAGGCGACAAGCAGTTCTTTGACCGGGATCGCAAGGATATGCAGTGCTGTAGGTGCCTCCCCCCTTCTTCCCATGGGACCTTTCTTAACCATGAGTTACAGACAACTTGCCCAGTGACTGGCAAAATTCCATCAGCTCTTATACCAACCACAACGAGATCGATTGGTGCTGCAGATGGTGGACGTAAGTCATTCGACACCCCTCTCAGTCTTTAAGAGTCGCTGGCCGTTGCATGTGTTGAGACTAGGTTTCTGACTGGTTGCAGCTCTCTCGATTGTCCCGAGAAGGAGGAAAACCTCCGCACCCAGACGGCTAACATGCTCGGTGGCACCAAGTGGAATGATGCCATCAAGTCGTATCGGTGCGAGGCCAATGCCGAAGACTTTTGCTATGGCAAAGCCACCGTTGCAGAGCGTGATGCGGAGCTCGCCGAACCTGAACTGGAGGTCGAGGCTCAGGAGAACGAGGGCTACGGCGACGTCACCTTTTGCAAGGATCCCCAGTTCCAGGGTGACTGTTCCAGCTTCGGTCCCGCTGACAAGACTCTGCCTCTCGGCTCATGCGGTGAGTGGTCCTCCTGTCTGCGTGTAGTTTTGAGATACTAACACATGTGCCCAAAGTCAACCTCCCTGATGAGTGGAAGGACACGATCGATTCGTTCAGGAACAATGATGATAGCACCTGCTGCTCTTGGTTCACGTAAGCAAGACGGATCTCATTTGCCAATTAGCATCAGCTATCTCTTCTTGTCCGCTAACCCGTATTTTATAGGGGGCTCGACTGTGGTGAGAACCGCTTCCAGGCCACCGTCGCCACGGACATTCGCGACACAGCTTTCCACGACCGCATCAAGGCCATCACATGCTGGGACATCAAGGATACCGAGAGCTGTATCCGCGATGACTCGCCTGCCAAATAAGCCGGTGCGAGCTTTTTATCTCGACAGGACACCCTGCTGGAATGGCGATCAGGATTTAGATACTCTACCATAGGTGGCCATCTAGCCGCAGATTGCAAACAGTATTTGAGACATGGCCCTTCGTGGAGGTGACAACCGTGGTCGCCATTGAGTTGAGGTTGGCATGTGTGCAGGTTTACGATCAAATGTCGACGTGTCAAGACAACAAGTGTTCCAGGTTGTGTGGGAATTTAAGCATTGTCAACATGGGCACAGCATGCATTCTCGTTGGTCTATTTTTCTTCGTGGGGTCGTCAGTTGGCCTTTGGCGATAGGGACTGCGCCTCACCCGCACAGCGACTGGGCCACCGATTCCCGCGGGCTGTTGGGATGATTCAGATGCGGCGGGTTTCAAACGGGGGTACTTGTTTCAAACCAAGTACCGGCCCGGGCCCGACAAGTGCAAATGGACTTTTTTACCACTGACGTCAAGGTCGTGTTGTGGTCTTTCTCGTCGGAGGACAAAAGCACTCTTACTGCCCGCTCCAAGGTCACCGCCCTGTCGTCGCCTGCCAGTGCATAAACGAGTGTTAGGATATCTACGGGCCTTGTATGAGTTGCACTAACATACAGGCTGCCAAGATGTCACTGTTGTCCCGTTTCAGACCTCACAACTCCAGACTGCCGATAGATGGCCAAAGTCATTCACACCTATCCAGCCATGCCCGTCGTCAATTATCGTGACCACGATGGAGTCAACATTTTGGTCTCGACAGCGACCCATCATGATGGAAGGTTGTCCATATAAACAAATGGGCCTGCTTGGTTCCCTGGACTGATCGACGCACATCTCGAAACAAAGCAGATCAGGAAACATACTCGAACATCATCAAGTATTTTGCCCTGTTATCCCTTCGTTATTAACCCACATATATCTCCGATTTGCATCTCAACACAAACATGAACGTCGAGTTCAAGCCCAACAACAACTCCATCACCAGCGAATCTGCCCCATTGATCGAGCCTGTCGACAGCGCCAGTGACCAAGGCCTGTTCATGGTACCCCTGAAAAGACCTTCTCCCAAGTTGCCATCATCTCGGTACAGAAACGTCCGCCCTCGTTCGCCTCCGCGTCCTCCCTGCACGCTCAAGAGAACACCGCAAATTCCCACCGAAGAGCAAATCAATCAGCTGCTAGCCATGGCTTATCAGAGCCCACCCCTCTCCGAGGCTGTGGGTGACAAGATGGATGCCATGGTCAAGACACCACCGACAACCATGTTTGGATCGCCCATGATGTCCCCGGACCAGAACCAAGGGCCCTCCCTCTCCATGGTCTACCACAGCCCTCCCATGTCCAGCAGAAACATCAACGACAACCTCAACAGCACAGCCGCCAACTCGACTCCTGCCCTCGGGGGGATCTTGTCACCCAACCCCAGCGACGACCACCATCATCCGGGAAAGTGCTCCCCCAACATGGCTTCCACCACCAACGACAACCCCACCACCGCCCGCAACACCTCCCGCTCTGCCTCCCCCCAGCAGTCCACCAAAGCCTCTTCTGTATACGACGCCCCTGACGACAAGAAGAAAGCCGATGAATCTACCACCCTTCCGCCTCCCATCCCGCCCCTCTCCGCCTCCCGCCCTGCCCCCTCCCGGCCTTACAACCTCACCCTCACCAAAGCCAACCTCGGCCTCGCCCTCCAGCTCAACCCAGCCCAAGACAGCAACCTCCTCGCCCCGCCCATCGACCCAAACTGGGCGCTCAACCCGGACTCCCCCATGGAGCGCGCGTCCCAGATGCGCGCCACGCCCGACAGCGCGTACGACCGGGCCAGGCAGATGGAGATCAGGCGGTCCGAGTGGAAGCACATCGTGTACCGGTTTCCGGTGAAGGGGTCGGGCCACTGGGTGATTGACTGCGACCTGACGGAAAGCAGCCACGCGAGGCTGAGCGAGGTGGCGGGGAGGAGCTCGGAGGGGTTCGAGTGGAATGGGGATTACGAGCTGGCGAATATCTACAGGGTGCTGGCGCAGGCGCATAGGAAGGTGGGGGAGGAGATGAGGGGGGAGAGGATTGGGGGCAGGAAGGGGGGGGTTGCGCAGATGGCTGTGGCGGCTTGAGAGGGTGGGATTCTTTTTTTCTTTTTTTCTTTCTTTTTTTTCTTTTTGTGATTTTTATTAGAGAGCATTGCGATGGAGTTTGGTGTTTTATCTTTATGATTTGGAGTCTGTCTTTGCGTGGTATTTCTGGTGGGATAGATGTAATTCGACCGGGTTCCAGGTTGTTTAAGGGATTAGTTGGATTACTTTGATGGAAAGAGAAATGGGGGAGAATAGTTAAACTTGTTTCTTCTTGAGTAAATGAAGAGTTTGTAGGTAGCAATCACCATGAGATTTATCAACTGGCTATAGCTTGGCTTTGGTTTAGCTTGCCCCTTTGGACAATTATTTCACTGCCACACCGCACAAAAATGACGGGACTTTGATGGTTGTGAAAGAGCTCCCAGGTCGGAGCGGATCTTCTTAGAGTTTTGGCTGGTGGATGGACGCCTCCCCCCACGCTGCCCACGGAAGATACCGAGAGCTCAACAACGGCAAGCAGGGTTTGTCGGGTCTGCCTTCTCGCTTCTTTCCTTCCTTGACCACGGACCTGAAACGCAAAGACTCGGCTGTTAGTCATAGCCGGGTTGTCGCGGCATTGTTACCAAGTCAAGGGGAGGATATTGCCGATGACACGGGGGTCGACCCCGCCCAGTGTACGACATCGTCAACCCACCGTTGCATGAGGCGTTTTTATACGGATTCTCCAGCAGCCCTTATCGCGAATCAACCGCGTGGAATATGTCATGACAGCTAAACAGACCTTCCACCCTCGCTATACACTGAGATGACCAGCCTCGGTCTCTACCACGTTGTTTTCACTGTCGCACAGCACCAATCAGTCTGACAGCACCAATGCTGGCCCCGTCGTCAACCAGAGCCCTCCTTCGCCGTCCCCCATTCCCGACTCGGCTGGGGGGACAGGCTCCGGTAGTCGGAGCTCCGAGTCACCGGCTAACAACCATCAGCCAACGCCGACAACTCGCCACTGCCACCGCGGACGCAACAGTAAACCCCAGTGTCCATGATGTAGAGGCCATCCAAGACAAGGTCGAGCGTCAACAGTGGGCGAGGCAGGTTCTGCGAGATGCCGTTGCGGCCGCGGCACCGAGACATGACTGGTTAAAGGAGGAGACAGCGGCCATCTATCACCAGCCTCTGATGGAGCTCGCCTTCCAAGCGGTGAGATCCATCCCTCTGCTGGCTGCGTCCGAACCTTGTTACTGACTCTGTGTTATCCCCAAACACAGGCCCAAGTCCATCGTCGATTCCACAACCCGTCCGAAGTCCAGCTCTGCACCCTCATGAACATCAAGACGGGAGGATGCAGCGAGGACTGTTCCTACTGTGCCCAGTCGACCCGTTATCAAAAAGGCACCGGCCTCCAAGCCAAGCGCGTCGAGACGGTCGAGTCTGTTCTTGAAGCCGCCCGCATAGCCAAGGCCAATGGCAGCACGCGTTTCTGCATGGGCGCTGCCTGGCGCGACATGCGTGGCCGCAACAACAGTCTTCGCAACGTCAAGGAGATGGTGTCTGGGGTGCGCGCCATGGGCATGGAGGTGTGCGTGACGCTGGGCATGATTGACGCCGATCAGGCGAAGGAGCTCCGCGAGGCCGGCCTGACAGCCTACAACCACAACCTCGACACCAGCCGCGAGTTCTACCCGAGCATCATCTCGACCCGCACCTACGACGAGCGTCTGGCCACGCTGGGCCATGTTCGCGATGCTGGCATCAACGTCTGCTCGGGCGGTATTCTGGGCTTGGGCGAAACGGACAAGGACAGGATTGGCTTGCTGCACACTGCTTCCACTCTTCCGAGTCACCCAGAGAGTTTCCCCGTCAACGCGCTGGTCCCGATCAAGGGCACGCCGTTGGGTGACAGGAAGCCGATTGACTTTACCAGCATGCTGCGCACCATTGCCGCGGCGAGAATTCTCATGCCGGCTACCATTATTCGTATAGCTGCGGGCCGCAAGACCATGACGGAGGAGCAGCAGGCCATGTGCTTCATGGCGGGAGCCAACGCTGTTTTCACGGGAGAAAAGATGCTCACGACAGAGTGCAACGGGTGGGATGATGATGCTGTATTGTTTGGCCGTTGGGGACTGCAGCCCATGAAGAGCTTTGCAAAGTCGGCGGCGCCAGAGAGCTAGAGCTTTGGCTTGGAAACATGCATCCGCGAAATCAACCATGCTTCTATCGCTCCTACTATCCCAATAATCTCGTCTGCAGTGTTGACAGCATGAAGGCATATCCGTATCCTCTCTGTTCCCTTGGGCACCGTTGGGGCGACAATAGGACGCACCATGAAACCTTGTTCTTGACAGTGACGTGCCAAGCTGCGAGGATGACCGGTAAAAACTGGAATAATGGTGGACTTTGGCCCGGCTGGACTGACGCGCAGAAGGTGTGATGGTGGTTTGTATCGCTCACAAACCGCCAGTAGCAAGTGATGGGCTTGCTTGACGAGGGTTCTGAGATGTCGAACTAGCGGCGCAGCTTGGCCGTTCATCATGAAGTCGTAAGCAACCTCGATGCTGATCAGAGAGGGAAGGGCCATGGCGGTGGTGTAGATGAGCGTGCGAGCATAGTTGATCAAGTACGATCGGGTGACCTTGGAGCAAAGAACGAGTCCGCCCGAGCAACCCATCGCTTTGCCAAACCCCAATACTCTTGCCCACACTCGATCCTCGAGACCCAGCTCGCACACCAGACCTTGACCTCGCTTCCCAAAGACCCCCACTGAGTGAGCTTCGTCGACGATCACAAGTCCGTTTCCCTTTGGTAGCCAGCGCTCCACGCATGCTGTGACTTCCTTGAGGGGACAAACATCACCATCCATGCTGTAGACGCTCTCGACAGCAATAAAGACGTTTCTTTCTCCGGACTGGAAGAGATCCCCATCTGGCCCGTTCAAAAGCCCCAATAAACTCGCCTCCAATGATTTTGGTTGTTGCGTGCCCCAAACCGTGCTGTGAGAGAATGGCATCTTTTTGCCAGCCCGGCTGAGACGCATTCCGTCGTGGATACTAGCGTGAACCAGCTCATCGTAGAGGATGACGTCGTCTGGCTGCGGCACACAACTGAACAGGCCCACGTTGGCGTCCATGGCCGAGTTGAAGAGCAGGGCAGCTAGGGCGTTGTGGAAGGTGGCAAGGGTTTGTTCTAGCGACTCGGCCCTGGCTGAGTTTCCGTCCAGAAGACGGGAGCCCCCCGAGCCTAGGAGGGATGGGGCGTTGGTGTGTGAAGCATCCTGTAGGCGTGCTAGAAACGCGGCTTTGACTGCTGGCTGAGCAGAGAGGGAGAGGTATGCGTTTGATGAGAAGTCTGTCGTGTTGGGGGGTACGAGGGTCAGGCTGCGGAACATGGTGCGGGCCTTGCGGCGGTCCAGGTGCTTGGTGAGGGAGGCGTCTAGGCGCTTGACTTGTGACATGTTGGTGTTGATGATGTTTGATGTTTCCTTCCAAGCCAGAAAATGAATTGCGTTTTCGAGAATCCGTGTTGCACAAAAGTGTAATTATGAATTCACAACCCAAGAATGGCCGTCCGATTTCGGGACAAGGGCTATGCCGATTCAACGCGCTTTCCGTGGGGGGTCTTCTTGCGGGTTGTGCGCTCGCTTCTGCCGTGTTTTGTTGACGCGACTTGATCTCGAACACGATGCAAACACCAAACACCGCAGAATCCAAGCCACAATGACGGTGACGCCGCAGCTGGGCGCGATGCTGCACCGCTCGTTGCGCGTGTACCAAGTATGGGGCGCCAACACAGAAGTCGGCAAGACTGTCTTTAGCACCATCCTATGCGGCTTGACTAGCACGTACAAGCCGGAGGAAAAAACGGCATACCTGAAGCCTGTTTCTACCGGGCCGGCACAGGATGCAGACGGTTGGTGTATGGGCCATCTGGACTCATGATTTGAGCGTGGGGCTTGGCTGATTCGTATCATAGATGTCTACGCTGAAGCTCCCCCTTAGGACCAAACCTGATATTGTTTAGCCATGTTTCAAGATTCCTGCCAGGGATCCACGCAGAGACACTGTACCAGTTCGATCTTCCCGTGAGCCCCCACCTCGCAGCCCAGGTCTCGCAACAAAACACGCCCTCGGACGGGGAGGTCCTCTCCAAGATTCACGACTTTGCATCTCGTCACGCTTCACCCAGTCCCGGATGGCTGTTCATCGAAACCGCCGGTGGCGTGCACTCCCCCGGCCCCTCCGGCACCACCCAAGCCGATCTCTACCGACCCCTCCGCCTCCCCGCCATCCTCATCGGCGACGCCAAGCTTGGTGGTATTTCCTCGACCATTGCGGCCTTTGAATCCCTCAAACTTCGCGGCTATGATGTCGAGCTGGTCCTCTTGTTCCAAGACAGCACTTACCAAAACCACAGCTATCTCACCTCTTACTTTCAAGAAAACCACTCCATCCCCGTCCACACAGCCCCCCTCCCTCCCAGTTTCGCAGCCTCCAACGACACCAGCAACATGCAAACCTATTACGCCTCTACCACATCGCTGCCCTCGTTGTCCTCGATAGCTGCTCACCTTGCGTCCTTGCACAGAACCCGCGTCGCCCACCTGCAATCCATGCCTGAGACTGCGTCCAACACAATATGGTATCCCTTTACGCAGCACCAGCATCTCACCGCTGACAAGATTACCGTCATCGACTCGGCCAAAGACTCCCACTTTGACACTTTTCATCCGGATTCCCAAACCAAGGGCCTGCTCCGTCCCATGTTCGACGGCTCAGCCTCCTGGTGGACCCAAGGCCTCGGACACGGGAACCCAGCCCTGTCTCTTGCCGCTGCTTATGCGGCTGGTCGATACGGGCACGTCATGTTTGCCGAGGCGGTCCACGAGCCTGCCCTAGCACTGGCCGAGACTTTGCTTGCCGGAGTGGAAAACAAGAGGCTGAAGAGGGTGTTTTACTCTGATAATGGGAGCACGGGGGTGGAGGTGGGGGTGAAGATGGCGTTGGGGGCCGCCAGGGGGAGGTATGGGCGGGGAGGAGAGGAAAAGGTTGGGGTGATTGGGTTGAAGGGGAGTTATCATGGGGATACGATTGGGGCCATGGACTGTAGCGAGCCGGGGGTGTTCAACGAAAAGGTGGAGTGGTATGAGGGGCGGGGAGCGTGGTTGGGAAGCCCGGGGGTGAGGTGTGAGAAGGGAGTTTGGGTGGTGGAGGGGGGAGGGGAGTTTGGGACGTTGGGCGAGGTTTTTGACGTGGAGGAGAGGGAGGAAAGGGGAGAGGGGAAGGGGTATGAGAAGGAGATCAGAGCGATTCTGGAGAGGTTGGTGGGTGAAGAGGGCAAGAAATTTGGGGCGTTGATTCTGGAGCCGGTGGTGTTGGGGGCGGGCGGGATGCATTTGGTGTAAGTCTCCGTTGCGATGATTGATTCTTTGTTGTGATGCTGACGGTTGTTGGCCCTAGGGATCCCCTCTTTCAGCGCACGCTGGTCAAGGTCGTCCGGGCATCATCGGACTTGTTTGGTGGAGAGCACCAGTCAGCAGACCACCTAGACTGGAGCGGTCTTCCTGTTGTGTTTGACGAAGTCTTTACGGGAATCTATCGGCTTGGTCGCTTCAGTGCTGCTTCGTTTCTCGGCGTTGATCCTGATATTTCGGTGCACGCAAAGCTGTTGACTGGAGGTCTGCTGCCGCTCAGTGTCACCCTCGCGTCGGACAGTGTTTTTCGGTCGTTTTTGAGCGACGACAAGAGCGATGCCCTTTTGCACGGACACAGCTACACGGCGCATGCTGTTGGGTGCCAGGTCGCCCTGGAAACCCTGAAGGAAATGACGAAGATGGAGAAGGACGGGGCGTGGGATTGGGCTGTTTCGAGTCAGCACAGAAAGAATGATCAATCCTGCCCTGTGGGCCCTCAGCAGCTTGATCAGCCTGTGCGACCTAGCGTCTGGTCGGTCTGGAGCCCTGAGCTTGTCGAGTGGTTGTCACGGCAGGATGAAAAGGGTGTTGAGGGGGTGTGGGCTCTCGGAACGGTCCTGGCAATTCACATGGGCTCCGCGGGCGGTGCTGCGGGTTACAAGAGCACCGCTGCCAAGGGGCTTCAGGCGGCTTTGCTGACAGACTCTGACCGCGATGGCAGTGTGCACAGTCGTGTTTTGGGCAATGTGCTGTACTTGATGGCTGGGCAGACGACGACGGAGGAGACTGTCAGGCGGGTGCAGCGTCTTGTTAGACGCGGTTTGGGGGATGTCGCTTGCTAAGAATCCATTTGTGGTAGGCCGTTTCTCGGCGAATAGACGTGGTGTAAACCATGAATATGCCTTGCAAGATCCAGTCCTCGAGTGATGCTCGTTTCTCATTTTCATCCGCAAATTAGTCTTGGTCGAGATATAAACAACGCCGTTGAAATAACATGCCACAAGATGGTCTAGCCTCTCAAAGCGTACCTACTTGAGCAGTACCCGTGGAGATGAGAAAGGGTGCGGTGATCCATTGGCTACAAATACTGCTTGGGTACCTACCTATTGCCGACGCTGTGACTGAGTGGCACGTCGTTGACAAAATAACTGGCACTGCAAAGTAAGGTAAATGAATAGGCCTTACATCATAGTTGACAGAGGTCAAAAGATAGCTAATTTGCCTTGAAATATAGTCGATACGAAAGGGTGTGAGTTAAGAATCATTAGACGTTTACTTGTTTGCAGCACCAGTTATTTTGTCCAGGGCGTGACTGATACGCTCGGAACCGTGCCTGCGCATAACAAATTTGTGTAGGGTAGGTAGGTAGGTAATATCCCATGATTGGCTCAACCTTCGAACGTCAGCACAACTTGAACCCCTCCCTTACTCTCATTAAACCTGGAACCTCTCATGAACGCTCCTCGCCTGCAGGTTGTCCAGCAAGACACACACGATCAAACCACAATGAGTCGCTTCGTGACTGACCCGCGTCAACTGGGACTGACGCCAACGGTCAGTCAATATACTGTGGGATGGATTTGCGCGCTTCCGATCGAGATGGCTGCCGCAAAGGCCATGCTGGACACGATACACCCAGCACCCACCGATTACCAAGCTCACTCGGACAGCAACTCGTACATCATGGGGACTGTTGGAGGTCACCATATTGTCATTGCGTGCCTCCCTCAAGGCCACTACGGCACAAATAACGCTGCTACCGTTGTCAACAATCTGCGCCGAACTTTTCCATCTATTTGTCACGGCCTGATGGTTGGCATCGGCGGTGGTGTTCCAGGCAAACATGATATTCGACTTGGAGATGTTGTTGTGAGCGACTGTGTCATTCAATACGATCTGGGCAAGACGGTTGCGATGGGAGTGCTCCAGCGGACGGGGTCTGCCACCAAGCCACCTCAACACCTCCTCACCGCCGTCTCCAAGCTGAGGGCCGACCACGAACTGGAAGCAACGCATATCCCTCAGATTATCGCACAGATGCATCGTCGCTATCCCATGATGAAGGAGTACACATTTGATGAGGCGTGGCCGGACATCTTATTCAGTGGTACATACGACCATATCAATGGTCCGCTGGAGAATTGCAGCCGATGCGATCCATTCCAGCAGTTGCCCAGGCCCCCACGCCGTGAACGGCCTCACCCGAGGATTCACTACGGACCTGTGGCTTCGGGTAATCAGGTTATGAAGCATGGAGTAACTCGAGATCGTATCGCAGAAGAACTTGGGGTAATATGTTTTGAGATGGAAGGAGCCGGTTTGATGGACAGCTTTCCGTGCCTCGTCATTCGGGGAATTGCTGATTATTCGGATTCGCACAAGAACAAGAGTTGGCAGAAGTACGCGGCAGCAACAGCAGCTGCCTACGCCAGAGAGTTGCTTTTGACACTCACCGCTGCCCCATCTCCACTTGAAAGGGACACCGACAAGCACATGGGAAGGACTGTTAAACAGACACTTGTGGTTGCCAGCGGTCACGGTTGGTGCTTTATCTACCTATGTTACCGTCGGCAAATTTCAAGCTAACCACTGTCAGAAAAATCCGAGAAACTATGGAACTCCCTCAAATTCGGCGAACTCGATGCTCGCCTCTTGATGATCAGCGACAACCACTCGGAAACGTGCGGGTGGTTGTTAACCAACCCAGACTATCAAGCATGGCTTGACCCGAACCTGAATAATGAACACCATGGCTTTCTTTGGATCAAAGGCAATCCAGGTGCCGGAAAGTCGACCATCATGAAGTTCGCTTACAGCGAACACTTTCGGAATCGAGACAGTAAAACCACTGTTATATCTTTCTTCTTCAACGCCCGAGGCAGTCTACTGGCGCATTCCGTTGTCGGCATGTATCGCTCCCTGTTATACCATCTCATTCGGTGTTTGCCAGAACTGCTGTCCATTTTTGGAGACCAGACCGCAGGGTATATGGGATCCCATCTTGACGAGCTCTACGAAGCCATCAACAACAATGCTACGCCTGACTGGAAAGTTGGAACTCTCCGGTCTTTTATTCGACTTGCTATTGAGAATGCGCCCGGGGACCATTCTTTAACGTTGTTTATCGACGCTCTCGATGAATGTGACCCAACTGAGGTGAAGGAGATGGTTGAGCATTTCGAAGAGCTTGGCAACCTAGCGATGAAACACAACAAGCAACTCAAAGTGTGTTTTTCAAGCCGTCATTACCCATACATCGATATCAATCATCGCCGCGAAATGGTTCTCGAAGAACAAGCTGGACATGACGAAGACATAACGATGTACATCAACAGCAAACTCAGGATAGGCACTAGTGTGATCGCACGACAAGTCAAAGAAGGAGTGCAAGAGAAAGCTCGTGGAATCTTCATGTGGGTTGTGCTGGTTGTGAAAATGCTCAGCGACAAATTTTCTGAAGGGGAAATATGGAGGCTGCAGCAGCTGCTCGAGGAGCTGCCCTCTGAGCTCAGCCAGCTTTTTCATCAAATCATCAACAGGGATGGCAAAGACCTTAGGAAGCTACAGCTTTCGGTTCAATGGATTCTGTTTGCGGAACGACAGCTATCTCTGGTCGAGTACTACTTTGCGGTTCTGTCTGGCCTGAGTCCAGAAAGCATCAAGCAGTGGGACCCTGTTCAGCTCACCGAGGACGATATGGCAAGGTTTCTCCTAAGCTCATCCAAGGGACTTGCAGAGTCTAAAATGCGCTCTTACATCATCAATGACGACATGCCCAAAGTTCAATTCATTCACGAGTCGGTACGCGGATACTTCTTTAAAGATGGTCTAAAGCTCTTGTGGCCTAATGCCAACTTTACAGAAGACACGTTACGAGAACGGAGTCACTTGCAACTACACACGTGCTGTCATAACTATCTCAACACACTCACGCCACACGTGCGCCAACTCACATTCGATGGCCGCAATTGGCCACTGGCCAGCTATGTTGTTTCAGATGGTCTTCAACATACCGAGATGGCAGCTCGTAGCGGGCACCTTCGACAAGAGAATTTGATCAAGTTCTGTAAAGACCTTCTTGCTCTATCCTACATGGAGAGAGCGGGGAAGGTGAACCAGGCGTGGGCAGACAGAAGAGGCGTCATATGCTCATTGGCTCATCGCAATTACCCTGTCTTGACCGGGACGCTTCTGGAAATTGAAAAGGGGTTGGGCCTTGTCCACAAGTATGGCCCACTTCGCAACTGCCAACTTCCAAATTCCAAGATGGGAGTTATCGATACCACCGGCCTCCTTCCCGGCACCCCCAGGACCCATTTAACCGCAGCTCGAAGCCCTTTGCACATAGCTTGTGACAGGGGCCAGGCACCCGTACTTCGGGTTCTCTTGGACGCCGGGATGGACCCCAACATACGAGCCAGTGATGGTACAACCCCACTAGAGATGGCGATAAAATCCGTGTTTCTCAGGCATGATACCAACATTGAACTATTGGTGCAATCGGGGGCGGATGTGAACCTGACTACGTCTGACGGAAAGAGACCGATACTGGTGGCAATGGAATTGGGATCGAGTCCGGTCATCAACCTACTTATCGAGAAAGGCGCCAGCATTGATTCTACGACGGCCAGAAGTGCCGGATCCAGTTCTCTTCTTTCAGCGGCTGCTAGCAAGGGGCTTGTAGCCGCAGTTCGCTGGCTCGTGGAGAGGGGGGCCGATGTAAATTCTGCGGATCACCGCGGCCGAACACCTCTCATGTTCTTTCTGTTACGCAGGGAACTTTGGGCACCAGGCACAGGAATAGCTAGGTTTGTTGGGGCTACCAGGTCAGGTCGAGATATCGGGCGATTGGGCCAGAATGATCTACAAAGAGCTGAACCGTGGTATGGTACCAAAGATGGAAGACAACAAGAGGTTCACATGGAGGAAGGCGAGGCACAGCATCTTGGGATGGGAGAAAGCGATACAGAGGACGGTGGGTTCGAAGAAGAATTGGGTGAGAATGACGGCGAATCGGAAGATGACGAGCCCATATCGGAGGACTACGAGCTCGTCAAATTTCTACTGGAAAGAGGGGCAGATCCTAGTATAGTCGACCAACTGGGCTGGAAAGCACGGGATCTAACACCATCATCCAAAGTGAGAAGGCTGTTGGACCAATATGAGAGCAAGCACAAATCGGGCCGCCTTGCCCCACAGCAGGAGGAGGCAGGGAAACGGTCTCATGAGGTTCAGGATGATGCGCAGATGGCCCCGGCGAAGCGTGCCAGGGTCGAAGGGGCCTCTCGGGACGCTTGGAATTTCAATCAGATACTGAATGGCGAGTAAGTCACGGCTATATAGTAGCAGTCAGACCATAGGTGTCATCAGGTTGTCCGCCACCCCGTCCTCACTGCCTAAGCCCTTGCTTTGATCAAATCAGCAGCCTATCAACTCGTCAGTACAACTTCCGAAACATCCGGCTCCCCAAAAGACAAAGACACATACCTTCTCGGCAACCGCATAAACCGTCATACTCGTCGCCGCCCCCGGAATAGTAGGAAACACACTCGTGTCCACCACGCTCAACCTCTCGACCCCATACACCTCCAACCCCTCGTTCACCACACCCCCCCACTCCCTCGCCATCTTCGCGGCCGTCCCACTAGGATGAAACACACTCGGCACCAGATTCGCCCTCAACCACCCCTTCAACTCCTCATCGCTCTCGTACCCCGGGCCGGGCTGCGTCTCCCCCAGCGTCAAGTCAACGTGCTGCCTCAGGGTGCTCTCCGGTCCGGTGTAGAACCTGCGGTAAAACTTGATGTTTTCGGCCACGATATCAAGGTCGAGCGGGTTGGAAGCAAACCGGTAGTCGACTATCGGTTCCGAGAGCGGAGAGGTGAGGTTTAGCGTGACGGTCCCGCGGGACAGGCCGTGCATGAGTTGCGGTGCGGCCACGGGGGAGCCGCCCATGCCGGCGGAGAAGAAGGCAAAGTTTTTGTCTAGCATGCCGGCGGCGTAGAGGCGCTGCTGCTGGGCGTAGCCGGAGATGATGGTGGGGTGGGTGTTTTGGGGGAGAAACTGGGAGGGGGGTTGGGAGAGGTAGGATGCCGAAAGGGTTTGGTACCGGGTGGGGGTGATGCCCGGGAGGCCGAGCATGAGGTTGAGGCCCGGCCCGAAGAGGAAGGCTTCGACGGGGGGGAGGGTGGTGTTTACTTGGGGGTAGGGAGGCGGGGTGGTCCCTGGGGTTGTTAGTATCATGGCGGGTGGATGTGAAGAAAAGGAACGTACAGTTGTATTGGAGCGCGGGTTGGTAAGCGTGGTCTTGGAGGTTGGCGCCGACACCGGGAAGGTCGACCACCACGGGGATCCTGGCTTTCTTGAGTAGGGAGGCAGGGCCGATGCCACTCAACTGGAGAATTTGAGGCGTGTGGATGGCTCCAGCGGAGAGAACAATCTCTTTACGAGCCCTGATCACCCTCTTACCAGTCCCTTTGCCTTTGCCCTTGCCTTTGCCCTCGTGTGCGTCAGTAGGCCACCGAGGGGAGATTTCCACACCATGCGCGGTCTTCCCCTCGAACACAACCCTTTCAACCCTGGTAGCAGTGATGAGATGGTAGTTGTCTCTATTCAGACCGTCATAGTGTCCACTTCGAGAATATGACCGGTTGAGTGAGATCGGATCCATTGATCTTGGAGTCCAGCCTAGACCCAGCGTGCCAACCGAATGATCGATGGGGATTTCGACGCCAGGATACCGACGCAGGGCTTGGTAGATGGGAACTGAGACCTGTCAACTCATGCTCTTTTACCCAACACCGGGCAAAAAAGATTACTCACTCACAGCGGGCGTGTGGCCTCTTGAAAAGGTGGCAAAGATACTGTGCTTGCTCGTGTTGGTACCGTAGCTGCCTGTATTGTACGTCATGTTGTAGACTCTGGCTATGTCTGGATGGGGCCCGCTGCCGAGTTGGATAGCCTAGAACTGTCAGAGACGATAATCCGTGAAATCCAGGGTGGCATAGATACCTTTCTGAAGTAAGGTTGAAGATCATCCCAGTTCCAGCTACTGTTGTTGACGCCGGCGAGCTCAGCCCTGGCACTGTTAGATTATGGACAAAGTATGTGGATGACATCTTGGAATACCAATTGTTGTAGTCACGCTTCGTTCCTCTCTGGAACGCCTGGGCATTGACCGCCGAGCTACCACCCACGATACACCCGACGTCAACCGGAAATGTCCGGTTGTTCAGGTTCACCTGGGGGACCGAGGTGATGTTGTACATGTTGGTTCGGTTTCTACGTCCATCGGGTTCTGTAAAGTTCGGATGTGTTGGTGAGAGGAGGGTACGTAAGCAGAGGACCAAAAACACCCACCGATGATACCGTATTCGATGGCCAGAACGGTGTCTGCAAGATATGTCAGTCGGTGGACTCGGTTCACCTCTTACCCAACACTGACACTTTCCACTCTCGCTCAGTCTGTCCGCAACAGTCAAGCCGGCCGTCCCACCCCCAACAACGACATAGTCATAAACATCTTGAGCATCGTCCCGGTCCTGCAGCAGCGAGTAGGAATGAGGAGAAGCCAAACAGTGGCCGAGGACCGCCAGGCCCAACCACAATGCTGTTAGAGCCATGTTGACGTTTCTTGCAGTCGAAGCCAAACGTTCAAGAAACAAAAGTGTGCTTGGCAGGGGGTCTTATTGTACTGCTCTGGCTCGGCAGGCATTGACCAACCTGCCGAAAGTACCGAACTCATATCTGCATATACATTGAGGAATGTCAGCTTCCACGACTCCAAGAGGTGGTTGACCACTGACAATGCTGCCCGCCCGGTGCAACACAAGCCACACCGGAGGTCCCAATAATGTCAGCGTTGCACGCATATTTCGCGGGGTGATATTGAGGTGAGAATCGGCTGGCAAGGGGGGCGAATCATGTAACGACGAGACGAGGTAAAAGAGAAGCCTACATATTACACGGAACCAGGCCGGCAAAGTCCAAGGGGCGAGGTGATGTCAATGCCACCCGTCAAGAGTTTTGCGTCGCAACGTCCCTCCGCACAACAGTCCATAAAAATACGAAGCTCCTGTTACGAGAAACCAAGCTTTTCTTTTCTTTTTTTCTATCCGTCGGTAACCAATCTATATGTTTCGATGTGTTCATTCGGCCGGGTTCCGCACGAGGGGTTCCTCTTCGTTAGCTACTCTCCGCTCCTCCGAAGCGGGTTCAGTAGCTGGCTCGTGTTTATGAAGCTTGATATTGATAAAGAGGGCAAACAAGCCAAGATCATACGCCAAGCGCAGCGCACCGGCAACGACATAAGCGACCCAGAACCGGTTGTTGCCGGCGAGGACACCGGTGACGCTTGGGCCTGTGGTCGAGGCCAGGGTCCGCAGCATGCCCGTTATGCCCATGACGGCAGTTCGTTCTTCGGGCTTGACCACTGCCGCGATGAGCGCTGCACGAGGCGCCTGGTCCATGTTGTTCAAGCCGACTCTGAGAAGCAGCAAGGCAAAGGTCATGGAAACAGTCTTTGGGAGCGGGAACAGCAGGACAGCGGCGGAGGATGGGATGTGCGTGAAGACCATGGTGTTGACCAGGCCGATATACCGAGCCAGCGGGCCGGCAAAAATGTTGGAAACGGATGACAGGATGTACGAGGTCGACAGCATGTCGCCGAGTGTCGACTTGGGGAGGTGAAACTTCTTGTCCATGTAGTAGGTCGTCAGGGACATGCTGACCATGCCGTCGGCGAGCGAATCCACCATCAGCAAGAACCACAAGACACCCACAATCGCCAGTGTTTCCCGGGATATCTGAGAGACCCAGTTCGCCTTCTCTCTCGGTTCGGCAACACGGTCGTCTGTTGTGCCCTCGAGCAGTGGCGCGGTTTCCCCACTTCCAACCTCTGGAGTTTTCTTCCTGAGCTCACATCTTTCTGACAGCATGGCGCTGCAGGCCATATTTGCCAGTCCCATGATGGCGTACAGCCAAAAGCACCCGTGATAAGCATCCAGCAGGGTCCACCCATCCTTGGCACTCAGCCAGTCGATAATACGTCCCGATGTCGTCGTGCCCACTGCGGATCCCAGGCTGGCCGTGGTGACATACCATACCAGCACGTCGGCTCTCGTGTCGGGGGTGGTGAGTTCAGACACGGTCGACTCTTCGATTGCCCTGAACGGGCCAAAGTCACCTCCCGTGGCACTGATAACTCCCACGACGGCAGCGGCGAGTAGGACAAAATAATTCTCGCAGAGAGCAAAAGTAGCCCCAGAGCAGATCATCAGTATCGACCCCAGGAACAATGTCCTCCTCCTCCCGACATGATCGGCCACGAGCGTCAAGCACAGCGACAAGATGACATCCCCCAACAACGTTAAGCTCATAAACAGTCCAATCTGGTAGTCGGAAAACTGGAGTTCGGCAAAGAAGAGGGCGAGGATCAGACTGCTGGCACCGTAGGCGAACATGCGGCAGCTTCGGGAGAGGATGATGAGGTAAGCGTCGAGGCCGGTGGTGTAGACTGACAGCAGGCCAGACTCGCGAAAAGCGCGGCGGCCAAGGGACTTGATGGCAGCCATGGTTGATGGCCCAAATGATGAGGGAAATAGAAGCAACAATAGGAAAAAAGAGCAGTATGAAACATCGTCATCCGCGGCGATCGCAGCGTCGGAGATACGACCGAACGGGGCAAAAAAACCTCGGTCGGTTGGTGGGGCCGGAAAGCGTTAGCCCGGACGTATCGGGGCCGGTTTCGGCACCGGAGAGGTCCACTTTTGACTGCATGAAGAGAATAGACCGTAGGAGCAGCTCTGAGCCAGGAATCGGTGACGTTGACGAGAGGAATAAAACGGAAGAAAGAGAGTGTAGATAAGAGGAAAATGGTCGCGACTTGCAACAGGACGACAACATACTGTAGAGATATGTTAAGGTGGGGATTGTTTACGTCAAGTTGACTGTAATGACTGGAGGGAGCATTGCTGAAAAAACAAGATCGACTTGATCTCTGAAAGGTTCAACAGAAAATGCAAAGGAAAAGAAGACCCGAGTCGCGTTGCGTTGGCCATCAAGGTGCTGGCGGCTCAGCGTGGGAATTGTGCGCGCACTGTACGATTACTGTGCTTATCTTTCCAATCAGCGCATCATCTTCCTCGCAAACCTCACCATCGTGCCATCCTCCGTCTCCTACTTCTTTCATTTCCTCAAGTCAACACCTCCTGAACCGTTTATTCGTCGCCCCTATATACGCGCCATGCGGCGAGTCCCTGTTTCGAGAATATCTGTCTATTCTACCCAGCGCCATCTCTCGCGATCCTGCCCCGCCCTATCTGCGAAGCCCCCTCCGAACGAACCCCCCTCAGGCCCTTCTCCGAAATCTAATGACGAAAAAGAACTCGGTCCTTTGTCGCGCCGCCTTCAAGAAGCGACCGAAGAGGCCCTGTTAGAGGGTGGCCGAGCTGGCCGTCGCGCTGTGCTCGAAGATGCCGGCTTCTCCGAGGAACTCAAGGCCAAACTGCTGAACAAACTTGCCGATGCCAAATTCCAAGGCGAACACTCAGCCGCCGCCTCGGTTCTTGCCCACTCCAAAATACCCGATTCCGCCGGTCTGGGGACGAGATCGATAGCCGCAGCCCAGCCTTGGACAGGCACCGAATCGACCGAAGATGCCGTGTTACGAATGCTCAACGATGCCCACAAGCCACTGGCCTCCGGGCTTCGAGCCAAAAGCAAGATTGTCCCCGACCCAGTCGACATGCGGTTCAAGGCGAGGTCAATGCTTAGTGCTGGGCAAAAGGCAGCAGAGGCGAGGGACAAGGCATCCTTGTACACCTCTCTGTCGGGCGACAAGCAAAAGGAGATTGGGTTGAGTGACGAAGAAAGAGAAGCCATGAAACGGGAATTCAGGGAGCGCTTCACCCCTGGGGCTCGAGCCATGCCCAACACCATCACCGGGTTGGCCGCACTAGCCAATGAGCGTATCGAGAATGCAATCGCCAGAGGGCAGTTCAAGCACATTCCAAGAGGCAAGGGCGTGGAAAGAGACACGAGGGCGGACAATCCGTTTATCGATACGACAGAGTACATAATGAACAAGATGATCAAGCGGCAAGACCTGGTGCCGCCTTGGATAGAAAAGCAACAAGAACTGCTAAAGACGGCTGCCAGTTTCAGATTGACAATACGGACGAATTGGAAGAGACACATGGCGCGCATGATTTCGGCCAAGGGAGGCAGCTTGGAAGAGAAATTGAGGAGGGCGAGGGAGTACGCAAGAGCAGAGGAGGTATACAACCCCAAGAGAAAGAGAAAGGTGGAAGAAATGAGTGTACCCACAAACTCGACGGACGATCCAGTGATGGTGAAGATGAGGCAGCACGCTGCTTCGGACGCCGCACCGGCGACCGAACAAACAACAGAGCAAGCAGAAGAAAACATCGCCGTCGGCCGACCATTCAGAGATCCTGCGTGGGAAGCTACCGAAAAATCGTACATGGAGCTTGCCATCGCCAACCTAAACAATATCACCAGGTCCTACAACTTGATGGCGCCTGAGCTCGCCAAGAAGCCGTATTTCTCGCTGGAAAGAGAGCTCAAGAGCTGCTTTGCGGATGTGGCGCCGCAGGTGGCCGAAGAGATCAAGGCTAGGGCGACAGCGCCGGCAAAGTCAATGACGGATTACCATTTCCTGGGAAGCGGAAAGCCACTGCACAGAGGAGGGCTCGGGGGAACTTTCGGAGTGGGCGAGCAGAGCCAGGTGTGGGAGCGTCAAGAACCGAGATATGGGTTCAAGGAGTTTTGGAAAGACTTGTTCAAAAAGGAAAAGTAGCTTTCCTAGATGGCCAAACAAAAGTACCGCAGCCCCTCCATACATACATACATACATACATGTCGCAGGGTTAGGGTTTTGAGATGAGCAAGTCACTCAAGTCTACTGGGATCTTGGCAGGCAGTTCGGCAGGCACAACGTCATTCATCTGCCCCATGCAGTGATCCATCACTTTACACGATCACCACCACAGCAACACAAACCACAACCCGCGACTTGGAGTATCGCGAACTTGTATCACTACGAAATGTTATAGTTATCCAACGTGCCGCGCGCCCCTCGTCGCCATGAACCACCGCTCCCCCTCGTCTTCGGGACTGCTTCCGCTGCCCCTTCCGGGCACCCCGTCCTCGTCATGGCGCCTCTACCGTGCCCGGTTATTCGCATTTATGCGTGATCCCAACACCTCGGTTTTGGTGGCATTTTGGTTGTTTGGTACGTAGTCACACGTCCCCGCTCTTCCGGTGCCCCTGTCTAACTTGATCCGGTTGCAATTCCAGGTCTAATCAACAACATCCTCTACGTCCTCCTCCTGACCGCAGCCCAAGACCTCGTCGGCCCGTCCATCCCCAAAGCGCTCGTCCTGCTGGCAGACGTGATGCCCTCCTTCCTGACAAAGCTTATTGCACCGTACTTTATCCACCTCGTGCCGTACTCGATCCGCATACTATTTTTCGTGGCGCTGTCATCTGGAGGCATGCTGCTGGTGGCACTGACGCCAAACACCCAGTCTGTCGGGGTCAAAATGGTGGGGGTGATAATAGCCAGTGTCAGTTCCGGCGGGGGAGAGCTCAGCTTCCTGGGGTTGACGCACTATTACGGCGTCAACAGCCTTGCGGCCTGGGGAAGCGGGACGGGAGCGGCGGGCTTGATCGGGGCTGGGTTGTACGTCCTCATGACGGACTGGCTGGGTATGTCTGTCAAAAACAGCTTGCTGGTCAGCGCCTTGATGCCCGGTATCATGTTGTTGTCGTTTTTTGTCATCCTGCCTAGAGAGAGGATAAAGCAAACGACTGGCACAACCGGATATGAACCGCTCCCTGGTCTCGACAGAGACGACGCTGCCGATGGTGAGACGGAAATTGACGCCTCTGCGGCATCGGTCGCCCTTCTCTCTGAACCAGGCCCGTCATCCGTCACAGCCTACCACAATAACACGGCCAACAAATCCACCTCGTTCTGGGCCAACCTCAACCGCGCCAAGTCCCTCTTCTGGCCGTACATGCTTCCGCTGCTGCTCGTCTACGTAGCAGAGTACACCATCAACCAAGGCGTCGCGCCCACCCTCCTCTTCCCCCTCGACCAGTCCCCCTTCGGCGAGTACCGCTCCTTCTACCCCTTTTACGGCTTCTTGTACCAGCTGGGCGTGTTCATCTCCCGCTCCTCGACGCCTTGGTTCAGGATACATCACCTCTACTTCCCCTCGCTCCTCCAAGTTGGAAATTTGATACTGCTGACGCTGCACGCCCTGCTCAACTTTATCCCGTCTGTGTACCTGGTGTTTGTGGTCATCTTTTGGGAGGGGTTGCTCGGCGGGGCGGTGTATGTGAACACGTTTGCCGAGATTATGGACAACGTTCCGGCGGAGGAAAGGGAGTTCAGTCTGGGTGCCACGTCCGTCAGTGACAGTGGGGGGATATGCATCGCCGGGTTTATCGGTATGGCGATGGAGGTGTGGCTGTGTGACTGGCAGGTGCAGCGGGGGAGGGATTATTGCCGGCGGGTGGAGGTGAGCTGAAATGGGTAAAGTCGAGGCGTGGGAGGTCAAAGGCATCTAACCGCTAGCTGTTTACTCACCACACATCCCGATACACACGGCGCGGTGCGAGGTGACGACTTCAACAAGTAAAAACTGAGCATTTGCATCTCTCTAGTTATTATTTTCCAGTTCCCCATGTCGAAAACTGCCATTATCGATTAACCAATCCAGGCCATGTACAAAACCAAATACACAACTCCGAATGCGCCCATGCCCAAACTACCCCCCGAACACAAAAGAAAAGCCAACATGACAACCATCTAAAAGATCTCGCACTGGGGCTCCTTGTTGGCGCACTTGAAGGCCTCCTTGAAAGCCCGGGAGTTGGCGGTGCCACCGAGTATCCGGTGCAGATTGGGCGCATGGGTCGGGTTCCCCTTCAGCTTGTCAACCCTTTCCTGCGCCGTCTGCGCGTCGCACCACACGTTGCCGTACAAGATGAAGAAGAGCTGCTCGTGGGTAAAGTCGCCCAGCCCGGGGAGCCCCTGGTCCCAAGCGCCGGGCATGGACTTGCGCTCCTTGACCCAGGCGTCGTAGGCCGCGGCGAGGCCGCCGGCGTCCGAGATGTTCTCGCCCACGGTCCGGTTTCCGTTTCCGGGGTACTTCTTGCCGTCCGGGCCGACGAGCTCAAACTTGGTGTACTGGTCCTCGAAGCACTGCTGGCGCTTGGCGTACTCGGCCACCGACTTGTCGTCCCACCAGTTGGTCTTGAGGGCGTTCTCGTTAAATTGGCGCCCGCTGCTGTCCAGCCCGTGGGTGATCTCGTGGCCGATAATGGTCCCCAAGGCGCCGTACAAGGCCCATTCCGGAAGGTCGGGATGAAAGAAAGGCGGCCTGGACATGCCGGCGGGCATAAAGATGCTGTTGGTAAGGTGATAGTAGGCCGCGTTTGTCTGGTGGGCGTAGGCCATAGTCCATTCGCTTTGCGAGGTGGGCTTCGACAGCATCTGCGCGTCGGTAACCAGCTGATAGCGAAGTCCCTCCAGAGCATTGTCAAAGAAGGAGTCGGTGATGTTGATGCCCTTGTAGAACGTGGCAACGTCGTCGGTCGATCTGAGGTCGGGATCATGCTCTGGAAAACCAATGTTCAACTTCATATTGTCCAGCTTCTTGATGGTCCGCCTCCTGGTCTCCTCGCTCATCCACGAGAGCTTTTCGACGTGCACCTTCATTTCGTCGCGAATGTTGGCGGCCATTTTCGCCGATGTCGAGCGAGTGAGGTCCGGGTAACTGGCCTTGACAAAGAGCTGATCAACTATCCACCTCAGAGATTCATCAACATGGTCGACACATTTCTCGTAGTTGTTGGACGCAGCGTCACCCCCCAGGTCCACCTCCTTGAGCTCGGCGGATTCGACCTTGTCGGAAAGCTGCTTGATGAGCTTCCAGAGAAACCATGACTGAACGACAATCTTGCGCTGCTTCTTCATGACTTCCTGGACCTGGGGCCAAAACTCTAGTTGCTCCATCACAACGGCCTCCGGCAGGGGGGAACCCTCGGGGAGAAGCGCCTTGATAAGGACGTCAAGACCAAACAGCGGTGCAAGGGATCTGACTTGCGTCATGGGGACAACCGTCTAGGGACAGTCAGTCAGCATCAACGGTCTACCCAGGTGGAGACGACAAGGAGAGCAGGCGTGGGTTCTTACTTTTTTCAGTCTCACTTGCGGGTCCTCGGGTGTGCCCTCGTCAGCTCTTGCAAAGAGCCTGGCCGCAGTGGTGGAATTTCCATCCTCTTGAGGCTGGTCAGTTCCCAACAAGGACTTCTCCATCTTGACGATACCCTTGGCCAGCTCCCGCGCCATCTTCTCGTCCAGCGACACCGGGAAGACAGTGCGGAAAGCGCCAGCAATCTGGTCCTCGAGCTTGGCCATCTTGTCCGGATCCGTATATTCCAGGCCCTGGCCTGTGAAAAGGTTGAAACTAAACTCGGGCAGCCGGATGGAGAGGCGTTGTTTTTTCTAATCGTGTGTCAGCGCCAGCCAGACTTTTCACATCAATCAAGAGGTCATGGGCGTACCGGGTCAACGGGATCAGGAAGGCGATTGCCCCTGAAGTCCTCCTCTTGGCCGTTCCAGGTACGGATGTTCAGCTTAGCCAAAGCAGCGACGACCTTGTGTAGACCAGCTGTGTCGTCTTCTTCATCGAACAGGTCGTCGGCGTACTCGACATCAATGGGCCATTCTTTGTTGACTTGAGCCACAAGGTCCTTGAGCGGCTTGACGCCTGCCTCCCTGATGGCATCCGAATTCATGCAGGCAGCATATGCTCGGTGGGCCATGTCAAAGTTGTGTTCGGCGGCATTGTCTCGGCGTCTTAGCACAAAAGGCTGGACTTCGGTTGCTTGCTCGTAAGGTCGCTCCAAAATTTCTCGGAGAAGCCTGTAGTTGGCCTTGTTCTGGATAAACACACCGACGGCTGGCGAGTCGTGCAACTGGTTGAACCCATGGCAGACCACTGCTTCCTGTCAGTGATACATTCCGTTCGGTGTCTGTTCGGTATCCACTTTGGCCTCCATTACTCACTCTTGTCAAAGTCTGTGCAGGGGTCCATATCCTTCCAGTTGGGTGCCAGATTTTGGAGAATGTGAGAAGCCGCCTGTATGCAAACCGGCGTTGTGCACACCTCGGCGCTCTGAAACTGACCCATGGTGGGCAGAGAACAAGTAAATCAGAAAACGAAAGAGGAAAAAAAAAAAAGGAAAAAAGAAAAGCGATGAGAAAGGGTCGGCAAAGTGAAGAGTTCTGAAGGACGGATGTCGTTTGCAGTGAGGTGTTGGAGATACAGATTCAAAGCAGTGTGTGTCCAGCGGCATCATGATGGTATATATGCGTCTGCAACCCTCCTATCCTTGCACGTCCGTTGAATCCTTCCTTCCCACCGGGAACTTGAGTTGAAGCCAGCATCGGGCTCCCATGGCTCAGCCTCTTGGAGATCGATGGGTGAGGATGATGAAGGGGCCACGGGGGCCTGGCAAGCTCAGCCCAGTCCCGCATGCTTAAACAAAAGTTGGCCAATGGGGACCCGACAAGAAGAAAGCCAAGTCTTGAGACGGGTTTGCTTGTCAGCACTACCATGCAGGCAGTTGCTGGTGAAGCGCTAGGGGATCCGCAGGCAACTGTTTTGGCAGGGGACGGGCTTTGGGGACCTTGGCACCGCATCAGCAAAATTATCAAGATGCGTGGATGCTAATTCAAGAGAAAACAGTGATGTCTGCCTAGGTACCCATCAAGTTTGGCTGGAGATTTCACCGCTATAGTGTACTACACTAGTCATCCGGGGTCGGGCCGGGGACTGGAGTGATGCCAAAAAAAGAGTGCTTCGCCATCATGAGCGGGGAGCCGGCTGTACTGTAGTGTGTGTAGTCTGTAATTTGTCGATAGCCGCGAGGTGGCCGTCCACGGCGTCTTGAGCAGCGAGCGCGTTTATGTCGTCTGTTTGGGGTTCATCATCCCATGTCCGACAGCCAAAGTAATCCTTCCCGCCCGCCTCAAATGTCTATATTCAACCAAGTCACACATAACATTGCGACCTCGAACCTCGACATGATTCTTGATTTGGAAATATCTTTGGCCACGAACAGCCCCATTAATGAAGTGATGACTGATCTACACGCAGACTGTTTTGTGCCAAATCCTACAGATGCACACCCGTCAGCGTGAGTGGTTTGATCGCCCTGGAGCTCTCGTCAGCGCAATCAAAACCCCGAACCTGGACAGCTGGTGACACGTTTGGCGGAAGAACGTCAACCATCATCCTCACTTCGGCATCCACCTGCTCCGATGGAAAGACCGCCGACAGGCATGTCAGCCGCCGGGTCCAGCCCAGCCACAGCCACAGCCACATCCAGATCTGACGTGTCCGTCACTCACTATTTCAGCCTCTCAGAATCCAAAACCGACGTCCTGGTAGGTATACCGAATTATTAGGTATCATCACAAGTGACAAACATAAACACAGGTACCTAGGTTGATTCAGTGACGCTTCCATTCGCTGCAGTGGTCAGTTCCAATGCCATTCCAAAAGAAATTAATGATTAACGTACATACCTGGAAAGTCTTTTCACCTCCCCCATTGATCAAGACTGCAACGTTTACAAAGGATGCCCAGAACGTACCTAAATCACCATCTCACAAGTCCCCACGGTCAATACCTATCATACCTACACCAGCTTGGTCACATATTGGGCCTCGCATACTTTGCCGTCACATACGTACCTTATTGAACCCCACACGAAACCCGTCAAACAGAGGTCACCCATAGGTATTCATATTGTCAAGAGACGGTGTGACACACCTCAACGGTTGCATCCGATCCAACCATATCATGCTCACCCGGATCCGAATTTCCCCGGCTCTGGCTCCTGTACGACAGGCAAGGTACCGGCTCTATATAACCTTCTCTCGCTACCACATTCCGACATCTGACCTTGACCGGGAGCAGGTGGTTTGCGTGCTTCTTGTTCAATTTAATGATTCGTAGTATACCCCTTCGCGAATAGCACTTGCAGCTGAGAGGAGGATGGGTGGCCGGGCAGCTTACCTAGGTACCAAACCTAACCAATTTATCCATCCGGGGGAAAGGGGAGTGTGGTTAATATCCAACCTCCAGATTGGGTACCTGCATCATGTGAGCTGGAGGCAAAATGCTCGTATTGTCCAACACATTTTGGGGAAATTCACAAATGAGGGGAATGGAACAAAAAGTATTGCTTTGTAAAATTCTTATTCAAAATAGGTATATATACATTATCCTCATGATCGTAGCATCTACATGACTTCGTCTCCTTGCTAGAAGATGTCTAGCTCAGATCTCATCGCCGCCGCCGCAAGGGCCGGAGTGAGTGTGCACGCCGTGGCCGTGGACGCCCAGGGAGCGCTTCATGGCCTTGGCCCGGTCACCGGCCCACCGTCTCTCGTTCAGGTTGACAGCGGGGAAGCCCTTCCAGCTGGTGGCATACTTGGCAACCGAGTGGGCAATGGCCTGGGTGTTGATGAGGAAGGCCTTCCAGTTGAGGTTGTCAACAGTGTCGCCGACCTTGTGGTAGTTGATGTCGTACGCGACGCCAGCCTCGCCACCAAAGAGCTTCTGCTCGGCCTCGGTCTTGGGGACCTCGGCACCGGTGAAGAGACCGCCGGAGGGGATGCCGTTCTGGATGAAACCGGCGTAGTCGGAGCGGCCCGAGAACTCGGTGGGGACCGAGGGAGAGCGCTTGGACTTGTAAAAGTCCTCAAAGTCCTTCTCGATGACGTCGGATCCCGGGGGGCCGGTGAGGTTGTAGGCGGATCCGTCACCGTCGTAGATGCCGAGGATGTAGTTGGGGGAGGCGATCATGTCAAAGTTGAGGTAGGCACGGATCTTGGCCAGCTCGGTCTCGGAGCTGTTGATCGACTTGACGTAAAAGTAGGAGCCGAGAAGACCAAACTCCTCGGCGCCGAAGAAGGCGAAGCGGACGGCGTTCTTGACGCTGAAGTTGCTGAGGTACTTGGCAACGTTCAGGATGCCAATGGTGCCGGAGCCGTCGTCGTTGATACCGGGGCCGGCAGAGACCGAGTCCGAGTGACCACCAACGACCAGGACGTTCTCGTGGTCGCCGCCCTTGGTCTCGGCAATGACGTTGTAGTTGACCCGCTCCTCGACGGTGGCATCGACGTCGAGGACAGCCTCGACGGGGCCCTCGGAAAGAGCGGCGAGGATGGGAGCGGCGTCCTCCTGGCTGATGCCCACAACAGGGGCATAGTCTTGGAAGGGGGCGCCCAGGGTGCCAGCAAGAGAGCCGGCAACGTTGTTGTAGATGACGATACCGGCGGCACCGGCAGCCTTGGCGCTCAGCGACTTCTCGGCGAAGGAGCAGGTGCCACGAGACACAAAGGCGATCTTGCCGGCAACCTCGGCGGGGTAGTCGGTGGGAGTGCAGCCCAGGTTGGGGACAGCCACGAGGGAGGCGGTGACCTCGCCGCCGGGGGTGTAGGTCATGATGGCGGCGGGGACGTCGGCACCGCCAACGCTGAGGGTGGCGGTGCCCTCGGAGAAGATCTCGGTGAAGGGCTGCTTCACGACATCGTAGTAGTTGAGGCGCTTGAGGGTGTTGTAGATGTAGTCAACGGTGGCGTTGTGACCGCCGCTACCGAAAGCGCGGTTGCCACCGTGAGCCTGGGCAAACGCCTGGAGCTTGTTGGCGTCGTCGAGCAGGTCACGCTTGTTGACATAGGACTGGAGCTTGGCCGAGCTGACCAGGGGCTTCTTGGGGGTCTTGTCCTTGCCCTTGCCCTTGCCGTCGCCAGCGCTGACGGTGGCGGAGAGGGCGAGCGCGAAAAGGGAGACGGTGGCAGTCTTCATCTTGAACCAACGGATGGGGACTTGTCTTGGGGGATGGGGGGGCTGGCGATGGGATGAAGAAGAGGGAGAGACCGGACGGAGGGCGGGGGGTGGCGGGCCATTTTGAGTTCGGACGGGTTGGTTGCCTGTCCGGACGGACGTCGAGGTACAGTAGCACTGGGTTGATTGTGTGCTTGGAGGGCTTGGGTGGGTGATGGTGAGCTGTGATAGTGGTTGGCGAGAGGTGGTGCCGATCTCTGAGCTCTGGTCCTCTGGAAGCTGGGTCTCTCGGCTGGTGTCCCGTTGCGGCAGCTGGAGCAACCCTGGGCCGTCTCGGCCGTCCAACTGCCTTGTTCAGCAATGGTTCCACACAATGTCGTGCACCACCGCTAAGTCGGGAATGGCAGGTCCCAACGGCCCGCCTTGGCTTTGCCTTGGCTTTGCCTTGGCCTGAAGCTGGGGATTGTGGGGTTGATCTCTTGTGTCTGCTTGCTCCCATCGTGGGAACGCCACCACCCCGCCCGCTGTTACGGAAGGCCGCAATCTACCCCCCTGGACCTGCTTGTCCTGGAGTAATGCATCTCGGAGCCAAGTCTGGGCGGGCCAGTCACCCCATTTGATCACATGTGTTTTAGCCGGGCGTCTTGTCTCTCCACAACCCATCGCAAGTGTCTTTTTTTCCTAGAACGCTAGCTGATGCCGTCGTTGGAAAGATAACGAGATACGAGATGGCGGACAGAGCCTCCTTGCGCCACACATGATGGCGTTCTTTTGCTATCTGATTGTGCCAGCAAGATGAGTTGGTGGTGGTGCGCCATCTGCATGTTCCTGCATTAGGTTTTACGGGGCGACCCGGACTGTTGTCTGATATCAGCCAGCTGAACCGCCCACTTCAGATGAAAGCAGCCATCACACATGCCAAGTTGGGGCTGGTATGCATCCCACCGTCCGCTGAGACCTTCCAGAATATGACGGTAGCATTGATCAACAAGAATCAATAGTCTGCTTCCCTAGGACGCTTGGAGCCGCTGGGCGGCCTGATGTCCATATTGGCGATGCAGTGCCTCCAGGAGATCGAGCATCGGATCGAGCCGAGGTCGAGGGACAGAGGTATCCATGACACTATCATTGGACTCTGTTGCCCCTTTGGGTGGTGGGGGCAGATATGAGGCTATAGGTGGGGGGGTATGTGTGATGAGCTGTCGGTCCCTGGCTTGCTCCGTCAAGGCCACCGGGGTATGACATAAGAATGTTGTCTACAGCATATGGACTCGGTAGAACCACAAGTGATACTGGACTTGATTTGTTCTTTGACCTTCTCATTCTTCTGTCAATCTAATGGTCGATGTTTCAGCTTAGATTTAGGTTTGTAACCCGAACACCTACAGGTAGCACTTTGAATCCTCCCGATCCCAGCTTCACATACCCACCATGGATTGGCTTATTACCTACCTACATGCTGTGCCATGCGGTTCCATCCTTCGATAGATACGCGCAACGTGCAGTCAGCCCTATCTCTTGAAACGGGTGACACTACCAGGAAATACCAGTGATTCGGGATCCCACGGTCCGCCACGAGTGTGACAGTAACACGTCGGAGCTTGGCGATGGCTGCATGAGATCGGCAACGTCGGGCCTTAAGGGGGAACCCGAAGTTTTGACGTTTGTACTTGACATTGTTTAGGGCCGAGAGGACTGCGGAACACCCATGGAGAAGACGTCGGTCTCTACCAACATTTGGGGGGCTTGTTGCATTCTAAATTCTACTGATATCGATATCTGAACATCTTTTGGGTCAACAAGGAACCTGGAAGTGAGAAGTCCACGAGTTCTTGTTTACATCGATATGTCTAGACATGTCACCGTGAAATTGGCAACCACTGAAGCATACAAACAGATTGACAGAGTACGTAAGCACCTTGTACGTGTGTAACCCTTTTTAACAAAGTAAGTTGGCTCAAACACGGTCTTGGTTTTTGAAAAGTCCGCAGATTCAGGTCACCATCATACCACTTCCCAGGCTTGCCGAATCGGCACTTGAGTATGGCATTTACCATGGCTAGGCCAATTGATTCAAATTCCGGTTTACTCGTAAATCGTGCAATTTGCGAATTATACCGGAATTGCGAATTAACGAACCTGACCAGGTGTCAGTCTGCTCAAAGCGCCAATTCTGCAGACCTGACAAGTGCCACAGGCGGCACCCATTGTTCAATTCTTCACCGCAATCCTCAGTGTCTCATCAACTCAATGGCTTCTGGTGTTCGTCGCCACTGTGTGCTATCTTCCAAAACACCTCATCTCCCTCAGGCTTTGGTAGACTGGGATCAACGGTCCAGGAAAGAGACCCCTGCGCCTCTTCAAAAGTGATCAGGTAGAAGGGTAAGTCTACCTGATTATACCGGCCCCTTCTTTTGGATTGATCGTGAGTTAGGGCCCACTCGTATGTGTCGCCGCAAAGGATGCGCAGGTCGTATGTTTGATCTGCAAGACCTTGGAAGCGGATCTTTAAGTCTGTGCCGTCGCCATCACCTGGCAGAATGTCGATAAAGAATGGTTTCGTCTTGCTGTGATATCTGCCGCTGAGCCTTTGACCCGCAGACGGCCCTCTTGCCATCTTGATGTTGTCGCGAGAGCAGGCAGTCCGATGCTTAGCGAGATCGGCAGCAAGCTGGTCGAATTCCGCCACTGAGAGTCTGTTGGCCTCTTTGGCAAGAGCAACGTAGTCGTTTCCGTCCTTTAGGTCGAGTAGAGCCTGTATTACCGTGCGAGATATCCAGTCTGCGGCATCACTGAGGGCAATCGAGTTGGTGAGAACTACGACTGAAGTGTCAGTGTCGGGGAAGAGCGTGACATGAGAATAATAGCCCACGGTGCTGCCTTGGTGGTATAGCATAAAGATTGGAGCGTCATCTGTCCCCATGATAGGACTATCCTCAACCGACCAGAGGCCGGCGTTGTCACCCATGACGCCCACCAGACCCGGCAGCTGAGTTCGAATCCAGCCGAGGCCGTATGACCGCTCACGAATTGAGGGGTTCTGAATGGGGATCAAGTTGCTGATCAGATAGGGAACTTCTTTGAGAATGCCTGATTTTCCCTTGCCGGCACCGCGGATGGATCGGAGCATTGTGGAGCACCATTTTGACATGTCATGAAGGCTGGAGTAGATCCCCCCCGATGCCTCGAAGAAAGTACCTTCGAATACTTGCATCTTGGGCAGAGGAAAGGCAGAACCATCCGAGAGGCCTGCATATGGCCGGGCTAGCTGTACGAAACAGCCTATCGGCAACAACCTGGGCGAGTGGCTGACCGGCGATCTTCTCAATGATGGCGCCGGCAATTGCGTATCCCCAAACGAAGTAGCTCCAATTCTGGCGGAGGGGGAATATTGGTTTCAGATGATTGACGATTTGAAACAGCCTGTCCTTTGGCAAGAGTATGTCGCCGTCGCCTTGAAAGGCCAAGTTCATGGCACCGAGTGATGCCAGGCCGGAGCGATGCGTAAGGATGTCCGTGAGGGTCAACGTCTTATTTATGATGGGGTCGTCATGGTGGAACTCGGGCAAGATGTCTCTGACTGGGGTGTCAAAGGTCAAGCCGTCCGTATCGCCCTTTGACTCGTGAACAAGCTGGGCAATCGTGGCGCTAATAAACGATTTCGTGACGGAGCCGATGCCGTAGATCGTGTGCACGTCGGCCGGTATTTGATTTTTGATATCACTGAAGCCATAATAGTGTGTGTGGATGAGAGTGCCGTTGCGAACAACGCCAACAGAGGCCCCCGCGACACCAGAAACCCGGCAGATTTCGTCAATCTGGGCATCTGCAGACTGAAGTCGCTGAGATGTGGACCTTCTCATAAAAACTCGCACGGTATGCACTAGCAGCGCCAAGATAGAGATGTTGAATAATGACATTGTGCCACTGCTATGATGCAGTTGGGGTCAAACTTAAAAAAGCAAAATTGCACGTTCCGTTGCATTGGTCAAAGAGAATCAGTTGAAAGGTGGAGTTTGCATTGGTCCAAAAGAATTTAGCTCCCGGCTGGTAGTCCAAACACGCACGCCAGCCATACTTGAGCACCTTCATCAGCCGCAATACACATTACAGTATTGCTTGCATTAAATCCCCTGGCTTTTTGCCTTCATTTTGCACCTATTTTGGTTCGATTTGACCGACTTTTGGCCTTGCAACTGTGTGTGGTTGTGCGCGCGTGCTGCCACCTGTGTTTTTTTGATGTTTTTCAGCAAAAATGGGTCCTCTGGGCCACCGTCCTTGCGGAGAAACGAGTACAGCTGACCAAAGCGAAGGCCAACGAAGTCTTGAAAATCCATAGTTTCAATGCTATGCAGGAGTCTCTTGATGTCGTACGCTCTCGGTATGAGTCCACTTACTTCAACCGGCTCATGAATCGGCTATCGCCAGTGTTCGAGCGGCTTAAGTCCCTGACGGCTGCAATCTCCGTCTTCATTCAATCTGATCCTACATACTCTTCTTTGGTAAGAGCCTTTTCTCATAGACCCTAGATCTGCTAAGTTATTAGTGGATTATGTAACCCCACAGTGTATAAAAGTGTATGACTGGAGCTGAGACTGACCGGCATCTACCTAGGTGTGGGGCGGTTTGATGGTGTGTCTGGATGTAAGTGAAGCAGGCCCACCTGCCCGGGCTGTCAAGATAGGTGCCGATTCAGGCACTCTGGCGGAGCCGGTGTCGAGGACGGCAAGTTTCATGCAAGTGCTCACCCATGGTACAGTGCGCCACAAGAAGTATAAAGATGCTTGACAAGACTGTCGAGATGCTCGAAGGCCTAACTAAGTCGATGCCGCGCTTTGAAAAGTACATGCAACTGTACCCACAGAGCCATGGTCTTGAAAGCGCACTGCTTGACATTTATCGTCATTTTACCGACGCATCCATACACCGCTCCGTTCAAAGCTTTATCCTGAGCACACTAAGCACCAACAACGCAGACCGTCAAGCAGCTTTTGATGAGGCGGTGGAGGCCATCTACAACGAATTGCCGAAACCCTCACCCATCATGGTCCCACTATTTGAACATCGAGACCTTTTCGCCACGTATATTCCACATGCCATCAGCATTCACAACTTTTACGCCTCCTCGAAAATACCGCTTCGGCCAACGGTCCGGTTTGCGGAATTGATTTGCTCCACCTCGGCATATCTGTATGAGCACGGCATGACGAAGCAGTGCCTGGAGGTCGTCACGACGGGAGAAAGAATCTGCCGCGCCGTCTCATCAGTGTCAGATGAATCTCAGAAGATAGCCAATAGCAGTATCGGCGCGGAAGCTTTGCTACCTGTGCCTCAGTCAATGTCACTGACCACACTGGAGGCCAACATCATCGCCTATGGGGCTGGCGTGTTGTGGACGACAGGAGGACTCAAAAACCGGAAACAAGCCCACGAAATGACGTGGAGAGTGCTAAAGTTGCGCGAGAAGCATATGGAGTCGCTCTCAGCCACTGAGGTAAACAGCAACGAGCATGTGCTGTTGGCCAATGCATATAACGATTGGGCTCTTCAGCTCATGAACGAGGGGAAGTACATGGACGCGAGGGCCTTTAGCCAACGATCGCTCGACATCAAAGAACGACACCTAGACACTCGGACGAACCAGTTTGAGTTCTTCATCTCCAAGATCTTACTCGCCGTGAGTGAACTGGCAGAAGGTCTCTACGTCCAGTCTTTGGTGACTGCACGTAGTGCAATCAACCACATTGTCGAGGAGAAGGGCCACGAAGATCCGTATACACAGCATTGGATGTTCCATGTGGCAAATATCGTTGCTGGCACGGGCGATTTTCAGAAGGCGTTGGAATTGCATAGGTCTGCTTTGCAGGCCAGAGTTGCTCTCTTCGGTGAGAGCAGCTACGCAGCCCTCGATAGTTACTTTTCTGTGGGGTTTTGTTTGTATAAGGTTGGCGATTTCATGGCAGCAAGGTGAGTATCTGCTACCTGTGTCACCTTACATCAGCACTTCTGACCTACCGCCCTATCTATCCGTCTACTTACCCGGCGTCCTTCTATCGGCTTCGGGATTTGCTAACCTTGCCGGTTTGGCTTCAGTAAATCCGTAGCCCAGTGCATCGGCATCAGCGAATCGGCCGAGTGGGCATCTGAGTGTCTGCTTCGAGCAAGATACTTGGAAGCATTGATCTTGAAGGAGCTGGGGGGGGGTAACAACGGTCAGCAATCGGAGAGTGAGATAAACATCATCGCTGAACGAAATCAATGGCTCACTGAATTTGGTGAGGATGAATGGAAGACACCCGGAGAGAGTTGTCAGGAAGAGTTCATCTACTTTGATTACCTCGTCAACATGCACTCCGGGAGGACGACAGTGGGACAAAGTCCAATTGTACCTTAGGATAGCAGCAGTCTCAACGGGTTGGGATGTGACTGAACCGCTCTCACATATATTACCTGTTTCTGTCTAAGCTCATCAGATGAGTCGGCCCATACCTTAATAACAGACATTGAACGTTAACGATCTGCACAGTCTTGTCTCTTAATCACTACACTTCGGTCTCAATCCCCTGCTCCTTGTCACTATGATGAACGAGTCCTTGAACTTTGCTCTTCCCATCCTTGACCTTGTCCGCCATCCACTCCACCGACCTAGCCGCCTTCCACTGCATGACGCCTCTGTGTTTGCGATGAAGCTGCTTGTGATGTCTCTTGTAATCCTGAAGCTGAGAAATCGGCCCCCGTTTCCCATCATCATCGCTGCCATCCTTTCCATCCACCAACGACGATGCGCGCTTCTTGATCTTGGTTTTGGCCTTCTTGACAGGCTTGATGGGGTTCCCGTTGGTATGTTGTTCGTCCTCGGAAGAGTACTCGGTCGTACTGTCCCTCCCCGCTTTGCGGAGCATCTTTCGCTTCTCAGCTTCCTCATTCGAGTCTCGCTTCTGTAGTGAGCCTTGACCGCGGTCTACCCTGAAGTCTGAGTCCGATTCAGATGATGGCTCTGAGTCTGAGGAGGAATCAGACTCTGAACCTGAGTCGTCGTAATAGTCGATCATCTTCTCGTCATTCACCGTGTCCAACACTTCCAAGACGCTCCTGATAGATGTAGACTTGGTGCTTGACTTTCCTCCGATATGCTTGTGATAGCCGCTCAGGCCTCTCCAAAACCTGACTGTCAATTCCACTTCACCAAGGGGTTCTTCGCCGTCCTCCAGTCCCTGGAAATCCGCACATCCTCTTGCCCGTTTCAACTGCTTCTTACCACCCTTCCAGACCTTCAACCGGACATTCGTCTCCTCCTCATCCGGAATGTCGCCCAACCACAATGCCGCCAAGGCAACCGCATCCTCTCCCATAATCTTGGTCGTGTCCCTAAACTCCACCACCAACGACGTTGCGTATCGATTAGAAACACCCACGAAAACATTCTCCTTGCCCCGTTTCTTTGGTCTCCACCCGTCAACTTCTGAAGAAAAGTGCATCTTTTCCTTCCCAATCTTGGTCTTGAGCTTGACCTTGTTCCACTTCTTCTTGAGCCCTTCCCCTATACCAGCCGCCGCCTTGATGGGTGCCTTTACCTCCAAAGTACCATACTCCCAACCCGTCCCAATCTCCTTGACCATGTTCAGCTGCACGCTCCTCCACACCATGCTGACTCTCACCCGGCCATAGCCAATTCCACCCGCTAGAGGCCACGTTCCCATCACCTGGCTCCTGTCGGCAAAGACCTTTCGCAGTGGCAGGTATACCACTCCCAAGAGAGGATCATTCTCCCCTTCTCGACTATCTCGGACAGAAATCATGACCTCGGCACTCTTCCAGTCCCTGACAAACCGTTCTGTTCCCGCGTTGAAAAAGGGGTGAGCGTTTCTTGGTTTTGTTCTGGTCTTGTACACCTGGACATGGTTGAGGATGATGGTGCAATAACCGTCCGGTGCGTCCCCGCCTCCGGCCTCCCCCTCTTCCTCGATATGGTTTCCGCCCGAGTTGGAATCGGCCGAGCGGTCCCGGTTGAGCTTGGCCACCTCCAGCCCCGTGATGTTGTGAATCTGGATGCTCAAGACTCCGCTTGGGAATCCTTCTGGGGGAGGGGCAGAAATAATCATCATGTCCTCCATCTCCTTCAAATCTTGGACTTCTTGCTGTGCAAGCTCGTCCTTTTCTTCCCCGGAGCCACTGTCGAGCGCCTCTCTCAGCTTGTGTCTCGTCTGCTCCTTTGTCTTCTTTTTGAGGTCCTCGATGGTTCGGACTGATGGATCAAAGGTTTGTCGGTCAAGCTGGCACGGTTGGATATGTGCCTTGGAGAAGTACCCCACCGACCACTTCAACTGCCCCGGTAGTTTCTCGTCGGGATCATCGGCCTGCAGGTCGTCCGCCCTTTCGCACATCTTGTTTCTCGTCTCGTGGCCGTGCATCAGCTCCTTCAAAGTCACTTCGACTCTTCCCAAGTCGTCGTCAGCCGTGTGCTTGTCCGAGTCCCAGAGTTGGATCCTGAGTGTCTCCTCCGCATTGATCTCGTCTGGTGACACCAGCACAAATATCCACTCGTTCCAGTTGGGCGCCTGGTCACTCTTGATAATTCTCGTAGAGCCGACCGGCTTTCCAAACTTTCCCCAAGAAACCGAGACATACGAATCGCTCGAGCCGGGCTTGATAACACCCAAGCCACTATCGCCTTCCTTGAAACCCCTTGCTCTGTCGATGTGCACCGCCACGACGCCCCTGGAGATGGTGTCCTTTTTGAAGTCGTCCCCAACTAGCATGTCCTTGAGGTTCAGCGTCAGCGACTTGGGCGCCACATATTCCGCCAGTGCCGCATCCATAGCCGACTGCACGAACCCTGAGATCAAGGGAACGTTCATCAGATTGAGGTTGTGCTTTGATAGCGGCACGCAAGAGATGTCCGCCCTGGGCTGTCCCAGGAATGTCAGCGTACACAGCTCAAAGAAAGGTGGGTCTGGAGTGAGTTGCAGCCTCAACCTCATCACACCAACCAATCCCTTCAGCTCCACCCAAACAGGCACGGCCAGCCCACCCGGCAGATAGAATTTGAGGTACAAATGTGCGTTCTTGGCCTTGGACTTGATCGTCTTGCCCGACTTCTGCGCGCGGTATGCAAACGCCAGCTCCAAGTTGACAAAGTCCCCTTCCTCGGCCTCCATCTCTTCTTCTCCATCCCCGTCATCATGGCTCACAGACTCGCCTGCTTTTCCGGTAGGCAGCCATTTGACACCCAGGATGCGCACGCCTTCGCTTCCCTGACCAATGTCATCCACGCTCACCATCCTGATGACCCTGGGGAGGGAGGCTTGCATGACATCTTCGAGAGTGTCGACCAGCGAGGCAAAAAGGTCGGGATTGATCAGCGGCCAGATGGAGCCGAGAAGGGAGTTGAGCCAGGCGACAGACTCGGGTAGGTTGTCTGATGATCTGTCCTTCAGCGATATCTCTTGTTCTCTGTCTGCGTCCCAGACTTGATCTTCGAGGATTTGGTCGACCTTCTTGGAGATGTAAAATGAAAGACCTTGTGCGAGTCCGAGTGTGGCAAGGACTGTGACAGCAATGACAACCGCCGCCGTCGTGAACGTGGATTTGGTCCAGCTCTGTCCTTGTTGAAGGACCGCTCCCCATCCCAAACCTAACACAACCAACCCGAGGATCGCCCCAATCGCAATCCCATAGGCACTCATCGCCTTCCTGTATACCCTCCCCAGCTCCTTCTTGGTATACCTCAAGTCTGGCGGCGGGAACAGTCCCTGCATTAGCTCCTCATCTCCTCCCTCATCCTCACTCGACAAGCCCGACACGCCTGAATCAGAGCCTGCAGCTTTCAGATCCCCATCTGTCATGTCGTGAATCACAACCGGCAAGTGCGTCACTGGATCGGTGACCTTTCTTCCTTTTCTCCTCGGCTGCTTCCCCTTGTGTGCCCTCTTCATCGCTTTCCGCTTCTCCTTTGGCGAGATGGTCGCAGCTGCGGTCTCGGTGGCCGACTTTTCCTTTGGATTAGTCTCCAGCTCATCATCCCCATCGGTTTCCGTCTCTGGGGCGGATGTCTCATCGGTGTGGGGTTGCTGATCAAGCGCCTCTCGTTCACTGGGAGGAATGGTGTGTCGGTTGACAGACTGATAGGGTGTCTGCTTGTCATTGTCTTGATCTTCCTCCTTGGCAATAGTCTTGATGGATTCATAGGCTCGCTTGCCTTTGGACTTCAAGTCCGTGTTGCCATTTGTTGACTGGATGCCACCGGCGGCAGGGTTGGTGGTGTTGTCGTTTGCGGTGTTGTATTCCGTAGGGAGGGTGTCGGCTTCGGCGGCGGCAGCTTGGTCCTGTCGCTCCTTGATTTCGGCGCGGTGCTCACGGTACCCTCTGATGGTCGGGACCGGGTGCTTGGATGTGTAGGGGCCTCCGTGGGCGCGGCGTGGACCGCGTTCTTCAAGCTCGTCCATCTGTGGCTGTCCACGGTAGTGTGAGATTAGGGTTCAGTAAGGTAGGTCGAAATAGCATGGAAATGGATGAGAGAGACAAGTGAGTGAAGAAAGTAAAGGAAAGCTGAATTTGTGGCAGGTTCATGTGGTGACACGGGTGTCGTCACTGGGCTGGGCACCAAGGCAGGTATGAAACCTACCATTGAGTGAGCCGAGTTCCGAGACCGACTGGGTGATGCACGACAGTCGACTGATGCATTGGTCCACAGGAAACCTGTCCCCCAGTGGAAGTGTTGCTGCAAGCATGAAGTGGGAGTTGCTCAGTTGCATTGGTGACGTCACATGCCAAGCAGGAATGACAGAAATGGCACTACTTGGCATGCATAACAACCCTAACCCCTGTTCATCTCTTGCCCATAGGTACATACACTACCTATCCACGCTACCTTATCTCAGCTCCAATGCAATGCACAAACTATCCCCATGCACAAGTCTCCTATCATCGTCAAGTCCTTCTCGGTCAACATAGAACCACTCGTCCAACTCCTGCGGAACCGGCGCTGGCGAGAGATTCTCGTCAGGCGGCAAAGCGACATCCCTGGGATCCAACTTTCCAGGTGTCCCCTCCAGAGTTGTGTTGTGTCTGAGATCATTCGTCAGTGTTCTACAACCTTTGTACATGGTGAAAACCAGAAGCTCACAGTGAAATGTCCCCCTTTTCAACCTTCCCATCCACGAGCTTCCTCCACGCCTCACTGCACTCGTTGATAACTTTCATGGCATACTCCTTATTCATGAATTTGCCTTCCAACGCATATTCATTCGGAGGATACCCGTCAGGAACCATGTAGATCCTGAACCAGTCTCTTGTCGCGTCCAACAATCCCGGCATGTGCTTCTCCACGTCGCCAATATCGTGCAGTTTGTCGGCCAAAGGGTCAGTCACGTCAATAACGACCAACTTCCAGTCTGTCTCGCCTTCATCCAGCAGCCCTAGAATGCCAAGAATCTTCACTTGCTTGACGTCTCCCGTGTTGGCTATCGCACGACCAATTTCACACGCGTCGATCGGGTCGTTATCCCCCTTGGCATCGGTGTCTGGGTTTGTGTAGTGCGGATCCTCCCATGTCTAACCTGTCAGGTCATGCTCCAACAAACACTCTTTTGAAGACGTGGATGGCAAACCTGAGGAAGGGCACCATAATTCCATATGTACCCCTTGTATGGAAAGCAGCTTCTGGTAAAGCGCGGGTTGTCATCGAGGATGTCTTGTGTGATGGGGTTCATGCTCTTGCTTCTTGATATCTGGGGTACAAGTCCGGTGAGCACCATGATTGAGCATGTGTCAGTCGTCGCGGTCAAAAGGGTACCTCAAACTTCGCGTTGGTCCACCTTGGCACCTCCACCACCATATTAAACACATGTTCGGCCTCATCGTGGTAGAGTGGGATGTCATGGAAAGGGGAAATCGCGATCCTGTCAGCGTTGCGCTCAAAGTAGGCCCGATAGTCCTTGGTGAATGGGCGGCCAACTCGTCGAAGCGAGTACTGATGTCTTGACAAGTTCATGATGACGGTCAAATTATAGCAACCAGTCTGATAACTGAGATAATAATGCGATGTGATGAGGTCTGAACAGCAGTCTTTTGAGGTAGAGATTAGGTAGGTGAGATGGATGACGTCACTCTGTGCTTTTCTACCTATCGGTGGTGCAGGGCAACACAGCACGCACCGCCAGCTGTTCAGACGATGGGGAGTATATTGGGCTGGCAACTGTCAAAACAGTTAGTTGGCTGTGTTGACTTGCAGCACGTCCCGGCCAAGTATTTTCAAAAGTCAGGGGTTGGTTCAGGGGCTAGACTCGAGAGCGGCCTACTGTTCAACCTCCCTCCAATACCGCCACCAGGCCCTTTCCCACCTTCCTCTCAGCCCTTCCAACCACTCCCCAAACTTGATTTCTTGCCCTTCAAACTCCAACACACCATCCTTCCGTACACCCTTCCACCCCTTGGCCGGCGACTCAACCAACATGTGCCCCCAAGGACAAACCTCTACATAATCGTTCACCGGCTTCGCAGGAACAACAGCTTTGCTGTCCACGACCGAAACCACATCATCATTCTCCGGAATCCCAGTAGTACTGTAGTGGTTCTCCCTCACGCGGTAACATTCCTCGCACAAATCCACATTGGTACAGTACACGCACGTGTAAACCTTTCCTTGTGAGAAGTCGGTCAGGACATTGTTGCACATGGCGCATTCCAAGCCCGCAGACTTGTTGAAGGCGTATTTCCCTTCTGGCCGTTGCACTGGAACAGGCGCCTTCGCCGGCGAGGCGTTTCGCTTCGGGGAGTTTATTCCCTTTGGCGAGGCCGTTCCCTTTGGCGAGTGTATCCGTTTTGACGACAGCGCCCTGTCCACCTTGATAGGCTGCTGTGCCATCCCCTGGGCACTTTCACCACCAGTAAAAGGCAGCAAGTAAAACTGGCAACTCAGCGCGATCTGCGCGTCCTCTTTCAGCAGGCTCACACCGATCCTACCCGGAGGCGGCAGGACCAAGACGGAGAGCACCTTGGCCAACAGTCTCAAGCTAGGCGCGTCGTTGACTTCGGTTCCGTCAGTCAAGGCCTGGCAGCAGGCCTCGAAGCTGTCGTTGAGGTCGTTGTAGAATTGCTCCGCCGGCCCGAGCTTGCGGCGCATGACTGCCAGGACGATGGTGCTGGTCTTGGAAAGCTTGGGTTTGAACTCGAGCCCTAGCCTGTCTTGAAGCATTTGGACGACCGTGTTCTCCATGTCGGTAAGGATGCCCAACTTGTAGGACAAGCTGCGGGAGATGCGGAACTCCTCGAGGTAAATGTCTGCCAGATGCCTTGCCGCGCGTTCTGACGCGAAGAACGAGATTTTCCTTGCTGGGGTTTGAACAACCTTGAGCAACTGACTCTGGGCCTTGCGCGGTTCGTTCATGACGAAGCGGTCGAACAGCGAGAGCCAGATGCGAATGTCAGGCTCTTCTGTCGACTCGTCTTCGGCTAGGACGTCTGAAGAGGCGGCTTCGGCGTAGAGCTTCCGGACAAAGTTCTTCTCGTCAGTGGCCATGGCGGCGCGGTGGATGTGGCGATGTGTCACATCTTCGCATCGGATAGTAAGAGGATTGGACCATTCTGAGAGAGCCTTGAGAAGGTGGATGATTTCAGCATAGAGCTTCTTATCGCCGAAAGCCACAACGAGTTCTTCAAACACACGCGTGCAAGACTCTGTGGTCTGGAACGAGGCCGCCATCTGCATGGAGACGAGCGCATCTCGGTGGTGAGCGTCCAGCGTGCTTTCTACCCGTGCCTTCATTTGGTAGCCTGCGTTGAGCATGTTCTTGAAGGCTTGGTCTTTTGGATCCACTGGCGGGATGTCACTGAGACAGAGATTCCAAGCGGCAAGGACAGCCTGTGGTGTCACCCCTGGGGTGCTGCTTTCGTGTTCGGGGTACACCCACTCATCGTAGCGGGCCCGAGCAATGCGATAGCGGAGGTCAAAGATGTCACGGGGGTCTTTGGCAAGTCGAAGACCTTTCTCTGCGGCCTTTTGTGCGCCCATGTTGCGGAGGTCATAGTGCAGGGCCTTGGAGACCTGCTTGTAGTCTTTGGGGCCAAGTGGCTGCGGAAAACGGCCCATGGTGGCCACCGCCTCAAAGTCTTCGTCCGGCCATATGTTGACCTTGGAATCGAGCTCTCCTCTTACCAGCTTGAGTTGGGGCCCTTGAAGCAGACTTCGGAGTCCCGCAGCCGTCAAGGAACAGAGAGCCACATGCGCAAAGCGGAAACCCGCAAAGGCTTTACTGGAGGTAACTGTCTTGTCGCCGTCCAGCCAGTTCCGGACGTGACCCATGGCGACTGTCGTGAAGATGGTGTCGCTGTTCCTCAAAGTTGTCTTTATCCATTGTGCCTGTCTCTCGGCCAACTGGTACTCGGCTGGCAACTTGCCTACCTGTGAGCCAATCGCTAGTATAGCACCGAGGACCTCGTTGACCTCGTCCCTGGTGTAGCCAAAGATGCTGCAGTAGTCTTCAACATCTTCCGAGTCTTGCTGGAACTCAAATTGCCCCTCGATCGTTCTCAACGCACCATCACCGCAGCCGAGAAGGGCATACAGGTCCTGGGCCACTGCTTTGACTTCGTCGTGTGTTGTCAAGGGTTGGGCTTCCACCAGGTGGTAAAAGGCGTATTTCGTTGCCACAGAGACCAGAGATGGGTCTTGTTTTGTATCTGGAGTAGTGAGAATGGTCGTGGTTAGTTTGAACATCATGATACGCGCCTGATGTTCGGTGGGCTGCAGGTCGCTGCTCGTTGCAGGATCGTGCCGTCGTGTGAAATAGTCTCGCAGTGAATGTTGCTGAAAGCTGACCAATACCTCTGGTGCAGTTTGATCCCTCTTGCCTTGAATACGGGTGATGGTATCGTTGTTGTCGTCTTCGGCCTCGGGACCTTCGGGGTACAGGGTGTTATCCTCGGGCTCTGAGAAGGAGAGAATCCTGAAGACCAAAATGTTAGCTTTGGAAGCGAAAATTATCAAAGTGGGAACCGGTTACTGACTTTGCCAATCTTCCCAAAATCTCAGTCTTGATGTCCAAACGGAGCCTTGGGTCGCCAAGGACAGAAACCAGGACCAAGTCGACAAGTGTCTGCGCCGCATCAAGGCTTACCCGATCATACGAGTAGGCAAGCCAGGTAAAAAGATATCCCAGTGCCTTCTTCTCGTTCCCGTTTGTGTAGTATTGCTCACATTCCTGAAACAGCTGCTGGTAGATTGCATCCGTGTTTCGGGGGAGTGCAACCGGCCTGAGCGAGCTCTCTATCAAGGATGCAATCTTCATGGTGTTGAGCTGGCGGAGCATGTAGCTGACGTAGAAGAAGGAGTCGGCAGACATTTCCATTGCCGAGCAAAGCTTGCGTTTGAGCGAGGGTCGAAGCCCAACAAGACCCGGATACAGGTCAACACGGGACTCGGCAACGAGTTTGAAGTCAGTGGACAAGACCCCCGAATCCAGCGTGACTGTGTGGTCCACGTTAGGTAGACGTCTCTTCATATTCCGGATGCCAGAAATCACAAAAGTGATGCGCAATCCAGCGGCTTGTTTGATGTAGTGTGACAGAAGTTTGACTTGGTCATCCTCCAGCTGGTCGATTCCGTCCAGGATGAGGTACAGTCTCTTTGCGTTGGTCGCTCCCTTGAGAAACGTGGACCCGTACAACTTGTTCCATGCATCCCTTTTCCATTCCCCCTTCTCGTCATCGTCGACCAGGTTCTGAATGTGCTGTCGGTAGCTGTTGTCCGTTGCGGCAATCTGGGCCGAGCAAAAGTAAAGCATGTTATCCACCCTCTCGAGCTTCTCAAAGTTCTCATCAAAGATGAAGGACGCCACGGATGTCGACGGGTCCTTTTCAAACTCGAGGGCGAGACGCGAATAAATGGCAAAAGAAAAGAAGCTCTTGCCCATGCCGGATTCTCCACTGATGTACAGCACCCCGCCGTCCATGGTCTTTAATTTCTCGAAATCCTCGTCGAACCAGGCGAATGTGTTCTTGACAAATTCCCTCTCCATCTTCACCCACCGCTGCTGAATCAGTTCTTCGGCGCCGGTGAACAGCGACCTTGTGATGATGGCGAGCGAGTTGTATCTTCTGGCGTCGGAGCTACCAGTCGACTTGGCGCTCTTTCCCATGAGGATGTTGAAGATCCTGTCGTTGTGCTGGCGGATCTCTTCTCGGAAACCGCGCTGCTCTTCATCTCGCCTCTGTCCGCGCTGCGACTCGTAGCGCTGGTTGCTCAAGACTATCGATAGGCCGCTGTTCACCCTCCTGAACCCACTGTCCATCCGGGAGAAGCCCCGCTGCAGCATCCTCTCGGTCTTGTCCTCAAAGTCAAGCACCGATGTCAATGTCTGCGCCACAATGGCGGAGCCCATGTCGTCGATTGCGGTGACGACTCGGTCATAGGCCTCTTTTAGTTCACTGTCTTGTCCTCGGAACAGAGCCTTGGCCCATTCTTTGACGCGGTACTGGTCCTTCTTGAGACGTATGTGGGCTCGAGTGCAAAACTCCAGCATGTGGGTGAAGGTCTTGAGGATCAGGTTCCGGAACCGCTGCTCCTGAGGCACCCTCCTAAGAAGGCCTAGTCTCTCAGCAAATGACCTCATGATTTCAAAGAGATTTTGTATGAGATCCAGATCGGCTGTCACCTCGGTGAAGGAGGTCATGATGTGTGTAAATGCGACGGCGACTATGGCTGCGGGTGTGTCTTCCGTAAGCTTCTCAAGGACAGGGCCGGCACTGGCCATGGCTGAGGCGAACTTTCCCAGGCCGTGTCGAATCTTGCTGATCTTGCCGCCATCATCGCGTAGCGCTTGGAATTGCTCGTGTTCGGCCGTGAGTTTGTCCACCAGCTCGGTGACTTGTTGTTGCTCGGGCTTGATGAGTACTTCGTCGTCATCAAAATCTCCGTGCTTGGTATCTTTTAACGAAACTAGTGAAGCTGTCTTTTTTGGTCTCAGACTGCTCCAAAAAGAAACAAAGATGGTTGTTTTCTCCTTGTTGGTGTTGCTTTCCAAATCGACCTTGGTTTTTTCTCGGTGTGCAGCGACTGCTTCGTTCCATAGCTTGACTACTTCCGGGTCCGCAAACATACCGGGCATGATTTTGAATTGCTTTGTAGCGAGAAAAGCGAGAAATCGAACAACGTGGTCGTGTTGAGTTTATGAATGGGCCCGAGCTGGAGCCCGAGAGATTCCGATTTCTTCAAGGAGTGATGAGCCTCATCTGGTCCCAACACTGCCCCACGCAAGCGTAAGGCGGCGGTTAAAGCGGATATCCTACGCCATTGGCTTATTGGCTATGAGCTCGCTTTGGATAGCTGACTGCATACTGGTGTCTTGGCAGAACATCGCTGACTTGGTAAACCCCGTTTCTGAATGACGTGGAGCGTCGTGGACAGAATTGTCATTTCGTGTCTGGTCAATCAGTGCCTTGACCGACTGCTAAGCCACAGAGGTCTATAAAGCCATGCCGTGGACAGAACGTGACAGATCAAACTAACTCGATGGCATATCATCAAGCCTGGTTGTTGACGCCATTGCAGACCAAGTTCTGTCGTCAATCAAAGGTTTCCGGCTTTTCCTCGACTTCTCCACGATCATATGCAGCCATAAGCTCGGCTTCTCTCTGCCAGCGTAGGCGCAATCGTCTTTTCGCCGCCAGTTGATCCGCACGAGTAGGGAAGTTCAGAAAGTCTTGAGACGCTCTGTTTCTACTGTCCGGCCCATCAATGGGGAGATTCTTGCGTTCCCTAATGTCGCGGTAGATTCCTGTCAAGGCTAGGGGTTCCTCCGGGTCGATTCGATGGGTGTTTTCATCTGTTGGGAGGATGGGTAGCGGACTCTGTCCCGGCGTGTCCGCCGTGAGGAATCGGACAAGGTCATGCTTCTGGTCATCGAGAAGACGACAAATTCGGTACGTGACGAGACCCCTATTGGGATGGAGGTATATTGCGTGTTTATCGGCTTCCGGCGTGTCATTAGAGGAGCGTCGGTCAAACAGCACAACACCCCCCAAAATTCTGGCCTCAGCCCAGTACCCAACCATATCGGCTACACCGTCGGGATACCGGTCATGGTCGATATACCAAGGATGTCTGAAAAGTGTCGGGAAAGGGCCCTTGGGGAAAAAGCGCCAGTATAAGTCGTCGTCTTTGGATGGCGCCCACTCAGTGATGCCATCGCGTTTGTGAAGACTAGTGTCGAGTTTGAAGAGCATGACGGCTGTTTGGTGCAGTGCAACGGCAACAAGCTCTACCAGGTGAGTGTTAAAAGCTCGAGAGCCGGGCGGCGCGGATTGATAAGAGTGCAGAAGCTCTGGGTCCATCTCCAAGCTTTCAGGTTGGAATGAGTCGTGAAACTGGCGTACCTCTTCCAGCACACCAGGACAAAGCTCGCGATGTTTTTGGCGTAGTGGATGGTCATCTGGCAGCTCGCCGTCAGAACAGTCATCTCCGACTTCAGCCGTCGGAAGTCCATCGAAGATCTGTGCAAATGTAGCCTCAGCGATATTGGTTGAAAGAAGACGTAAAATGGCTCGGATCAGAAGGTGGCGGTGATTGTCGTTGAGGCCGTGAATTGGAAGTCTCCTTGGGTCCATTTTGGGACTTGACGGTGTGAGCACAAGATGATTGTGTGGTATGGGAGCTTGAAAGAGTTGCGAGAAATCAATGGATGATTGAGGTGGTGATTGATGACTGCTAGCTCTTAGAAGGTGTTTGTGGAGAGAATGATCCGGGTCAACAGGTGAGGGAGAGATGTCAAAACCTGGAAAGGCATTGGACTCCAGAAACCCCAGCACTTTTACCCTCAAGCGGCGGGGTGTCCTGTAGGTAGCTGGTAGCCAACACGGCACAGTTCAGCGCTCTTGTCAGGGGCTTGAAATGCAGGTAGCCGCCGAGACCACAGGTAAGCATGATTTGGTCACAAAAGGGGAACCAAGCCATCGTCGTCCTTTGTGTGTCAGCTATCCTGCTTCTGATCAAGTTCAGCCATCCTATTCCGGAAATATATACCCTTCCCAGAAGAGATACGTCCAGTAGGATTACATAACCTTCATGAGAAACAGAAGAGACAACGAAAATAAGGCCAGGCTAGGTAGGTACATACACCATTTAGACGTCCCATGACTCTTGAATGGAGCGAGAGATTGCTGCAGCTTCCTGGGGCAGGGCTCGGCCGAACAGTCAACAGCGCAGCGCTCAATACCGAGCAGACATTTATTGGGTGCAAATCCATGTGGAGGAAGCAGGGGTCTGTCGAGTGTGGCAGGTAGACCACGTCGTCATTAACTACCTACCTAGGTATATACGCGGGTGCGGCACGCTCTTTTGGATACCTTTCTTTTGTCGGACAATTCCATCAACTCAAATAAATGATTCAAGCCAACATACCTATTGTTTGGATTTGAAAATCCACATGCATCATCATTAGCTCCCAAAACCTTTTCAGCTATGCTAAAGTATGTGTAAGTACCAGACGTGTTATGAACTCCAGGCTAGCTAGTACCTAAGGTACGTAGGTAAGAAAGATAGTTCATACTTGCCCACCCCCCCTCCACCGGGTTTAGAATTTGGCTAGTGTTGTAAAAAAGGCGATGCTTTGTAGATGTTTGAACTTTGGTGGTTCAGTCATTATACCCTGCTGTTTGTCTCTCCCAGCTGCTTTTAGTTGACGGCCCTACACCAAACCGACAGGAGATCCCGAACCTCAGCCCCAACATTGAACAAACTCCTGAAACGTCACCCCTCCCGACAGTCCTCTTGCGGAAATACTCGGTGAAGAACCCAATCCTGCGATAAGCCCCCTTCGCAGCTTCAACAACCACCAAACCTCCCCAGCCCGGTCTTCCAATGTCAGGGTCATGTTGTGTCCGTTCAAACAGCGGCATCAACAGCACATCCACCGTGGCAGATCCCGACTCCCCCTCCCATCCATCCTCCCAAGCGTCAAGTCTCACAGTAATCTTGTCTCCACCTGTACCACAGGTACTAGCAGGCGTAACCGCCACCTTTGCATTATTTGCTTTTGAAGAAATCCCGTTGTCCACCGTCTCAAAATCAACCCCTCAAACCAGCCCGATGAACCCTTCCCCTCATCATCAACGAAGCACTCTTCACCGCCGTAAATCTCGCCTTGGGCATAGCCAGCTCCGCCTCCGCCTTGACAACAGCACCGTGAAACACGACCCCCTCCTCGTCGCCTCGCACCACCTCAATGGACACCTGCGAGTCGGTCGACGCCCACGACCAGTTGGGGTTGGTGCTGCTGTTTGATGGTTGGAAAGTAATCTGGACTGGATGGACGGTGTCCTCGTAAAAGTAAATGGGGCGGTCTTGGAGGAAGCCCTGGTGTACTGAGCCAGAGGAGGCGGCGTTGATGGTCACGGTGGAATACTGGTAGATCTGGGCCTGGTAGCTCAGAGCTGCCCATCTGGCAGGGTTCTCAATATTCGACACTGTTTTAGACTCTACGAGTCCAATTCTGTTGTCGTAAATAGCCGCCACATCCAAAAGCCTCGTTGGCACAAAGCTGGACGGTTTCAGTCGACAACTGGCATGGTGCAAAGTGCAGTCCTGCATCCACCACGTCTTGGCTTTGGAGTAGGCCCAGTCGGATGCCACGCGTGTGTGATTGAGAGCTTCTAGAGAAGAGTGTGAGTCAAACAAGGGCTTGGCCTGATTCTGCTTCAGCACAGGTTACCAGGCAGTGGCAGAAGGGCATCACCGGCTGGTGAATCCTCGTCGTCAAATCGAAACCTGGGCCAGCGGTACACGAATTTGGTCTTGCCACATTCTTTTGTGCACAGACCACCTCGACCAAAGGCATTGCCGGGCAACTGATCTTCCCGGACCACAACCTTGCCGCAAAGATCACAAGAGTGAGGGGCATCGATGTACTTGAGCCACTTGTCGTCCGGGTGGCTCTTGATGTTTTCGTCCAGTACAGAGTCGCCGGCGTCGTCTTCCTCGCCGTCATCCTCGCCGTCCTCGAGCTGGGTGTCCTTGAGCCTGTCTGAAAGGTCTGGGGGTATGTCGAGTGAGCTTTTGTTGGGCGTCCACAGTCGGTGATCCCATAAGCTGATGCCACCCTGGGGCCTACTTGAGGTGGAAGCCATGGTCTAGTGAAAGATGCCAACGCAAGTGATTACAAGTAAAAAGCCCGAGTCTGTCAGTCTACGACATCGGGAGCCAGAAAGATGGCTTCTGGTCGAGGTGTGAATCAGGGGTTCGGTCCCAACATGAATTGTACGATTTTGCAACTATCTCACCTCCATTTTCCCTGTAAAGCACAAACACCGCAGCCATACATTTCGTCTTTCTCTAACCAACCAGCTGAGATATACGTCAACATGGCAGATACATTGTCTGTCTCACGTCTGACAACCCAGCCCAAGGTCACCTAAGCCACCGACTTGATCACCGGACCTCCTCGTATCGGTCACTCCCCCTTTGGCACAAACATCTCGCCAACCCACCCAAACGCCCTGGTCAGTCTCCTCCCCATTCTCCTGGCATTCGTGAACGGAATTTTGCCGCGGGGGTGAGGCTGGTGAAACTGGATTCTCGTATGAGATTCGCTATCCAGCTTCTGAAACTGCCAGGCCGAGCCATAAAGCTTTTCAGCTGAAAACAACCCGGTCGAGGTCATGGCGTGCACAAAGTCTTGCCAAGGGATCTCGCCCGGGGAGGAAGTCACACCGGGGTTGAAGAACAATGTTCGAAAAACCTTGAGGGAGCGGGGGTCGACCTTGATTTTGGGCGATGGTTCCGTGGATGGGGGGCCAGGGCCGGCGGCCGGCGGTCCAACAGATGCCTCCTTTGCCTGTCCCTTGGTTTTTGTCTTGGTCTTTGCCGGAGGGGGGGACGGCTTGGCACGGTGGTCGGTCACCGCAGTGGTCTTTTGAGACTCGAAATACAGGGTTGACAGCGGCTCAAGCAGCATTTCAACCCCATCGTTGGTGTTCTTTTCGGGCTGTCTCTTTCCTGTGGCAGCAGGAGCAGCAACAGACGGGACTTCATCCACCCACTCCGGGGTGCGCTGCAGCGCGCGTGGTTCCGACAACAGAGCCCGAACGGCGGTGCCGCGGAGATGGTCGCAGTGGGCATCCACAACCTTGTCCAGCGCTTGCCAGAAGCTGTCCAGATGACTTTCGGCGCGGCGCAGGGCTTCCACATTCTCTTTGGTCTTGCGCTTATCAATCGGGTAAAAGAACCGCCTGTTGGAGGTGTCTGCGAGGCGCGCCATGCCCACAAAGTTCTGGTCTTTGCTCGCCTGAACCAACGATGACACCGACTTGTTCCAGCTTTCAAAGCTTTTGCTGATGGCCTCTTCCTTGGGCACAAAGGCAAAGTCGTAGCCCATAGCCCAGGGCTGAAACTGATCGAGTTGACGCTGGCACTGGCTGATGATGGTAGCGTCACTGATTGTCCCGGCCACCCGCGAGGAGATCAGGTCGGCCGCCTTTGGTTCAGCCTCCAACAGCCTCTGTAGCTCGTCCAGGACAAGGGACCGGCCGGCAAAGACGAGCCGCTGTCCATCCTCCCAAAGCACACCGAGCAGCCACAACAGCTGACCCTCGAGCTTGGTTTTGCTGACCGCTGGTCTACCAACAATGAGGATCCGCGAGCTATTTGGGTCCGAGGGTGGTTCACGGACAAAGAACTTGCGCATCGGAGGGGACGACGGCGTCTGGCGCCCGAGGGCTCTGGATGTTCCCTTTGCTGCCTTGTCAAGGTAGTAGCGGAACGTGAGGAGGCGATCGAGAAAGTCCGAAGGCAGGTCCTTGCCGGGTAAGATGTTGTCGGCATACTTCTGGTGCAGCAAGCGAAGCTCCTTGGCCTGGCGATGCAGTTCCGTATAGATCTCGAGATCAGAATAGGCTTCATACATCAAGCTGCCTACTACACGTGCGGTAAAGAGGGACTCTCGGCCCGGGCGAAGTGCCGGATGGACGTGCCCCCTCGTATCCTTCAAGATTTCCTGCCGATGCCCTCGCACATCAGCCACCTCACCAGAAAAGTAGTCGGGGTCTTCTCGTAGAGCCCATATGTGATCCTTGGCGGCCGAAACTTTGGCCTCCAACAACAACTCTATGCGTGCAAAGTCGATGCGAGCGGGTGGCCTGTAGGGTGCCTCCGCAGCCATCACGGCGAGTGACTCGAAGCCGTTGGTCTCAAGCTCGGTCTTCATGTAAGGCTCGGGTCGGACGGGGTACGATTCGTCCGATGTCATTTTGGCCCTTGAGATGTCCTGCAGAACCGCTTTGCAAAAGTCGAGCAAGAACTTCAAGACTCTCTCTTGCACTTCGAGTATGAGAAGGCCTTCGCCCGGAAGACACTGCTTTCGTGATGCCATCCACTCAAACGCATCAGGGTGGTCATCCCAAGTAACCAGCTTGCCGTAATCCTCAGGATTCGTGACCCCGTTCATGATCATGGTGTGTTCGTTCAGAAACAGTGGCGTTATGGCTCTGGTCACCAGGCCGAGGTTTGTCGCAGCCTTGTCGGCGGCAGCGAAGTCGGACGGATGATGGCGAGCCCGGGCGTTCAGGAACAGCAGCATGTTCTTCGGCTTCGACAGGTCCTCCAGGTTGACGTATGGCCACATGAAATAATCTCGGTAGCCTGTACCAGTGTAGCGCTGATCCACAGACTCTTTGCGAAAAGCCTCAAAATCGGGACGATGAGAGGCAGCCTGGCAGCCATGCCTGGCCAGCATTCGAGGAGCACCTTGTGCCGTTGTTGCTTGGACTTCTTGGCCCACCTCTTCTGTATCGTGTCCTCATGACGGACTACGATTTCGTGGAGCTCGTGGTACGTCTCGTGAACTATGCGTGATTTTTCCCGGGCTACCTAGCTGACGGACTTGATCGGGCGGGAGAGTTTTGGGAACTGGGGCGCCCGGCGGCGCAAACATGGCCAGATGTGCAGGGTCGTTGAAATCTATGTGGTCAAAGTCGAGACCACCTTCGGACCCCGAGTCCACGTCGCCAGTCTGGCGGGGGCCGGGGTTGTCCCATGGCATCGGTCCAACTTCGACGACATGGCGAAGAAGCTCCGGGGGGGGATTCTGCCAGTCAAAGTTCTCCCAGTCGATATCCTCGTATCTTGATGGGAACGCACTCATGACAGGCAAGCTTGAGTGTGCACAGAGAGAGGTATGGACCATGGCAAAACAAAGCGATGACGAGGTGGGGAACTTGAAGTTACCAAGGGTGGTCACGTGAAAGGGGACCCACTCATACACTAGCTTAATTCCAGTGCCAGTCAAGAAGACGTGACGACATGATGAACAGTTGTAGAGCAGATCAGTTCAGGTCGACTTGGTATTGACTAATAATTCATGGTTCATCCCGCTCGCTGTGCTACCATTCATCCATCCAACCAGCTCGAAATCCAGATGATGCACCTCCCTTTGCCCCGACCCCATGCCATGGATCCATGTCCTGTTTTTCCATCTCACAACGATGACCGTCAAACGCAAACCCCCCACAGCCCAGTGTCCCAGAAACCAGCGCGCAAAATAGGGGTATGGGTATACATGAACAAAAAGCTGAGAGAAAATGAAAAAAAAGACAACAGACAATTATGTACAAGGCTTTTTACTCGCGGTATTCCTGTCCGGCCCAAACAAGTGGCTTTCCACTTCATCCTGTTGGTATCCAGCGAAGCCCCGCAAGAGAGAAAAGAATGTGACGGTTGCCGTACAGGTTTCCTTTGCAGGATAGGTCTCCGAGTAGAAATAAAACATTCGAGTGATGATGGTGGCGGTGCAGAGTCCCTCCCGGATGGCAGTCCCGTCTTCATCATGTCGTAAAAAATAGTGCAGCAGACCAGTATGCAAATAGGGGTATCATAAAAACAGAGTATAATGTAAAACAGGCCGCCATCCGTCGTCAATCATGTGTGGTGTTTCAAAAAGATGATGGTTGGGGTAGAGTTGTGGTTCAAATGGGGGCTGATAAGCCTCCTTGCGTGGTTGTGCTCGTAGCACTATTGCTCCGCATCCACGCAAACATGCCGCTGCCTGTGGCGGCCGGTGTGGGCGGCTCGATGGCTGTGCGCAGCTGCTGCATCTCGCGCGGCTCGAGTAAAAGACTCTTGCGATAGTGGGAGGCCTGGGTGTTGGCGCCCGCCTTGTCCTTTTCGCGGACTCGGTCGATCTGGGTCGACAGCCATTCTTGGAGGTCTGCCACCTCTGTGAGTCGGTAGGGGATCTGGAAGCGTTGCAGTTCCCCGATGCTCTTGGCCGTGCGGGTGTGCTTGTCAAAGTTGATGACCACCAGTCCAGTGTCGCTGGTCTTGGTGGCAGGATTTCCAACGTCGACAAAGGTGAGATCGGTCAAAAACATGCCCAAGAATGGCAGGCATGGGGGGACACGGTCGTGAAGCCGGGCGCGCAGGGCCTTGTAGTTCTGGTTGAAGTCCACCGTGGACTGGAGGGACTTGAGCATCTCCTTGCGCTTGGCGCTGACAGTGTCCCATGTCATCTTGAGGCGCTTGATGCTGGTGTCGGTAAGTGCGCAGGTGATGGCCATCAAGGCATCGTAGTTGTGAAGCGAGGAGCACTGGCTGGCAATCTTGATCCAGTGCTTGATGACCAGGGCCCGCTTCTTGACCTCGTCATACTGCAGGATGGTGTCGGCAACCAGGTTGGAGAGACCCGTGGTGAAGGCCGACATGGCCTTGACGTTGGGGGCCCCGGCTCCGTTGAGCTTGGTCCATTTGGATCCCAAGAGCTCTTCCGGCAGGATCGAGCAAAAGAGAGACATTTGCTTGATGGTGAGCTGACGCGCAATCTCGAGAGGGTCAAAGTCCAGGATGGATGGGGAGCTGCCCCCAGCCTTCCAAGCGGTCAGGGCATTGGTCTGGCTCCTGGTCATGGCGGGCGCGGGAAGCGGTGTGTCGGCGGGGATGTAGTGGGTGCCCGTGGCGCTTGATTTGCCCATGGATGACACAAACCTGGGGACCAGGGCGCCATCGGTGACAGACACCTTTTCGGCAAGGTCGAGAAGGCGCTTCGCAGCCGAGGGAAGAATGGCCGCTAGCTTGACCTCGGCGAACTCCTTGATCAGGTCCAGGGCCTCACGGTCCGTCTCCTCGCGCCAGTGTGATTCAAGCCAGCCCTTGAAGACGTTGTACGTTCGTAGCCGCACAGGGGCAGCAATGCTTGAGCTTTCGCCAACATAGTCAAAACGCTCAACAAGAGCCTGAGTAAGCGCTGTCGGGGTGCAAAAGAGGCGAAAGGTGAGATAAAAGGTCGAGACGAACATGGCATCGGGCGTCGACTCGTGGGTGGTGAGTCTCTCGACCAAGGCGGGAAGGGAGCCACCGGTGACCTGACCCTCCTTGTTGAACACCAATTCGTGGGCAAACGTCTTCTCAATCAATCTGGACTCGACATCGTCCACTTCCTCGGCATGGCTCGCGGTCTCGGCCGTGCTCAAGTCGGAGAATGACGGTTGGTTCCTTGGAGCTTGCGTGCTGTCGGGCGTGGTGGCCCGCGTCGATGTCTGGGACAGAATGCTGGACTCCGAGTCCCGGCTGAGATAAGTGCTGCCCGAGCCCGAGCTCGAGGCTGTCATGACTTCGGAGCGGAACGAGCGGAAATCGCTTCCATTCGTGCTGGACGGCTCGAGGGGACTGTAGGTATCCATGGGGAGGGACGCAGTTGATATTCTTGGTAGTGGCGGGAGGTCGGATCGGCTGCAAGACGCGGTCTGGACGACACTCGAGGCACGATCACGCATCGGGAGTGATTGCGGTCGCGAGCCTGAAGGCAAGGGATGTGAAACTGGGTGCTCGGTAATTGGCGAGGTAACCTGCGGAACATCGGGAAGCGGCTTGTCGATCGAGAGTGCGACATGCGGGACAGCAGTCGAAGATGTGACGGAAATTGCTGTCGACGCCGTTGGTGTTTCGGACACGGTTGATCCGGCGATGCTTGCCGACTCGGATGGGCAGTACCTGGAGTCCTTTTCCTCCCGAACCAGCGCCAATGCCGACAGGTCAAAGTTGACACCCAGGCTCCCATTGTCAGACTCAAACTCAAAGTCCCCGATCTTCTCAATGACCCATTTTGTCTTTGCCACGCATTCACCCGTGGCCTTGACACAGCCCGTTGCCGCGCCGAGCAGCCGGCCATTGTCCTGAGGGATGATCACGTCTTCCTCCATGTCTGATCTGGGGTTGGCGAGTATGTCGCGCGCCGTGTGCACCAGCTCCTGGATACGGTCGTACATGGCCGCACGAGACTGCTCCAACACATCAATGAGTGCCGAGTTGTGTGTGCAGACAACATCCACCACCACCAAAAGCTGGCCGCCCGATGTCGCTGACTGCTTGACAGCCCGAGCCAGACTCGGCCTCGACTGCGACTGAAGATGGAGCCGGCCGATGAATGACCCCAGGTGCGAGAGAAAGGTGTCGTGGCAGGCGTTGAGCTTTTCCGACACAAGATTTTGCGAGTGCGCCAGGTGTGATGATCCTGCTATGCTGAGACGGTGAGAGAGGGTGGAAGAAGGGCGATGAACCTGGAGCGGGCCGGCCTGAGACAGACGGCGGGCATTTGTATTTTGTGTGTAAACCGAAGACAAACGGTTTTCGGCAGGGGTCAGACTTCGTGCGACGTCGCTGGCCGCGTACTGTGCCCTTTCGGCAGTCTCCCCGTCGTCCTCGGCGCGGGAAGCTGCATCCGCTGCCGGGCCATAACCGGCAACAAAGCTGGATGACTCTGCTGGTGGCGTTGGTGGAACATGGTTGTCCTCCGCTGCGGTTGTCGCTGCGATTGTGGGCACCAGGGGCCTCCTCTCGTCTTCCAAGACGTCCAAGAACCTCACTCCTTTGGTGACAATCCTGAAGGCACGCAGAATCATCTCGTCCACCACCTCATTGACCTCTCCCACGTTGGTCAAGCGCTGGGCATCATGCAGCCTCTTGGCCGTCTTGACCAGGCATGATAATTCCGACAATAGCGACTTCCGGTTTCGCCGTAGCCCGTCGTGTTGTTGCACGAGGGGTGATTCTCTTGTCAGACAGTGTGTGCGCTCCTGTGAGAGTATTAGATTGCAGCAGCCCGATGACGGCTCGTGGAGAAACATACCAATAAATAGCGGACACCGGCAATGATTCCCTTCATGAATTCCTGGTTTCCAAACATTTCGCTGTCGTTCCCACAAGTGGCCCGCATCATGTCCCAAAAGTTGAGCAGGGCCTTGAGCAGGCTCCTCATCTCCTCGGGGTCGTACGCCTCGCAATAGTTTGTTGGAAGCCACCCTCTCGCGCCATTGATCAGCAGAGTGCCGTCGGCCCAGCCGTTTGTGTGAATCGAGTGAACCAGGACAACATCGCCCTCATTGAGCGGCAGGGTGACGGTCGAGTCGGTCACCACGTTTTCTGGCTGGAAGGGATAAAAGGCCCTGAGGAAGTTGTGAAAGACGGGCGGTTCGTTGGCCATGTCGGTTTCCATCTGAAGGTGCTCCTGCGCCTGCGTGTAAAGGTCCTCCTGGGATCCATTCGGGGTCGCTGGCGGGGTTATTTGTGATTGCGAATAAGGGTCTGGTGAGTCGGCCACGCTCGATCCATTACCACGGGTTTTTTGTATCGCCAGAGGTGCCACTTGTAGGCTTGATCGCACGGGTTGGCTGTTCAGCATTGGCATTGCTGTCGGTGACGGTGGTAAGAACACATAGGCCTTGTAATCGCAATCCAAGTCGCTAGAGGAAGAAGAGGGTCAGTACAAAAACTGGGCGTCGTCTGTCACGACTCAACGTGGCCGAGAGTTGTTTTGATGACAGCGCTGAACGGGGCAAGAATGAAGGGAGCGAGGTTTCCTTGGTGGCAGGAATGAAAAGTGGCATACCAGGGGGGGGGAGGCCCAAGGTGACGAAGGGTTCGGAATGGTGGTCGAGTGCAAACCGGGCAGGATGTAATTCCGTACCTTTTTCCGTTTGTTATGTGTTGTGGGTGGGATGAGGTGGAAAGAAGCAAAGTCGGCTGCTGGTGCGTGCTGGTGGGAGGAATGCGGCAGCAGCGCTCTGATGTCGTCGCTTGTGGTTGTCGTCGGGAACTCGAGTGGCTGCTCTGCTCGTAGGTCAGGTTGTCGTCGTAATTACAAGTTGCGACCTGCCGCGAAAAAGGTACCTATCGTTTTTTTTGTTTTTTTCTTCAGTTTCGAGTTATGAAACCTAAGATGGAACCCGGAACTGGAAGGTCGAGACTCGACGGACGGACAGGAAAGAGATGCAGTGAAGGAGATGTCCCTTCTCACTCTCATCCCCTGGTCGTGGTCCCCTGGCTGCAGCGATGGTTCGTGACTCCACTCCCTCTTTCCACACTGGCACCCTGGGCAGGGTTCATCTGCAATATTTTTCGTCGCGATATTGCCCGTTGGGGAACGCTGCGGGTCCTGCGGGTGGCCCCCCCGGTACACGCTAACGGCAGCCAACGAGCGTTCAGAGGAGCAGCTCGGGACCATGGATTGCTCCCCCGGTTCACTCCATCTCTCAGCAAGTGGAAGTCCAATTGTTATCTCGATTGCACAGGGCACCTCACTCGGAGTTTATGGCTACACTACGGGCAATACACTGGACGGCTCCCAACTGTGGCTTCCAGGTTCCGCGGGTCGTCATGAATCCTGATAGGGCCTCGACGTTACCGTGGTCTGTTCTACTGGTGGCGATCCGTTGTTCAAGTGCCCGCTACCATCGACACTCGATCAAAGGATGCGTGGTTGCGATACCTGCAGCAGTGTGGGTGCCTCACCTGGGCACGCTATGCATTGATATCACACTCCCTCTCCGACCGGGGAGACGAGTTGATCGCCTTCACATGGAGCTAGGTACTTTATCTCTGGTCACAGTGGGCGACGTCTTGGCGACACACAAATCTTTATTCCTCTCTCTTTGGGTTCATTTCTGTTGTCGTCCTGTAGGAAAGCTCAAGCTGTGAATCTCTCGAGGCTTTCTGAAGCGCTGCAGTGGGCACCTCCCGTCCATTTTACCCCACGCTGCAAGATTTCCCCACCGACGGGAGACAGAGCTGTTTAAGCACACGCCCCCCCAGCTTCTCATTTCTCGGCAGTTTTTGTGTGTGTCGCCGAGGGCAACGTCGTGTCATTGTCGCCATTCTCCCACCTGCATGGGATTGTTCTCGGTTGCATTTTATTCTTCGTACCAAGTCATCATGTATTTCCAAGCGCCAGCGCCGACATCAATGTTACCGCAGGTAGCCAGAGAATGGAGACGGCGTCACCGTTTAATATCGCCAGTCTTTTTTGCTGGGATCCTCTTATCGCTCGGCCAGCGTCCCATCGTCTCGGCTGACTCTGCCGTTCGCTGAAGACCCGCCCGTTCTGCAAAAGCACGCGTCCAACCATGCCCTGTGCTCCTCCACTCCCGTCCTCCTCCACTGCTGCGACGGATGGAATTCCACCACCATGGTACAAAGTAAACATGGAATTATTGACTTATTAAACTCATCAGCATGATCTCTTTATAGACTCCCATTCAAAGCAAGGCTTCATGATGATCCAAAACTCTGACCTCTGGCACTCGGAGCAGTCCAACTTCTCAGGTTTCACAACCTTCATCAGATGCCCCTCGACGTTTCACACAAGGCCTTGTCTCGGATACCGACCTTTTTCGTCTGAACATTGCAAGCTGAAGACGTCAAGCCTCGCCTGGTATCAGCAGCTTCTCCGAGTCTGCTGCGCAAAGGTTGCTGCGGCCATCCGCCTGGCTGGACGAGCCCACAGAGCAATCCCGACCCGGTGCTCTGGCGCCGTAGTGTAGAAACAACTGCGACGGCCTCGTGCGCGGAAGCCGTTCCGGGTGGGCTCTACGTCTGTGCCTTTCTACTTTCTGGGGAACCAACGTTTGGCGGTCAGGCCTTGAGTGGTAACGCGTGCATTGGTAGGGCCGACGCCATATTTCACGCCGGCGACTTGGCCGCAGCCCGGTCCAGGTACATGAAAAACAGTTGGGATTTGCTAATCTGTTCAGCCACAGACAGTGTCGAAAGCAAGATGCGGAATTCCCCGTCACTCTCGGTCTGCAGTCAGCAATCTTGGAGATAGTGTACTCTGCGTGGGGGTGACGACAACCCTTGACACCTGCATATGTCAACACAAATTCTCTCTTGGCGCGGTAAGGCGCGGCCAGGTCGTGTCCTGGTGTTTTCTCGCTCAAACTCGTCGATATCCGTACACCCTGGAAGATGACATCGAGGGATCAACTCAGATCCCCAAATCACGTCAGCTCTCCACCGATGGCAAGCAGAAACGAAGACGCCCCAGGATCAGCAAATCAAGGCAGAGAACGGGGTTTCCCCAGATCAACACGTTCAGGGCCCCCCAGCCATGTGGCATCAGCAATAAATCTATTGTTGAACATTCGGTGGGGGTTGAAGACAGTGAACTGTCGTCTCTGACAGCATGCAAAATGCAGGAGAGCCAAGCAGTTGGCGGGTGAAAAGGTTAGCCAATGTACCGGACTGATATACATATATGAGATGCCTTGGAGATCAACAGTCAGGCAAGCTGTCAAGTTGGATAGGCTGCATGTTTCACTTTTCTGCCTTCCATATTGGGTCCCCCATCCCACGTTGTGCAGCTCCAAAAGCAGAGGATTTCCTGAGCAGATTGTCCCTTTCGAGTGCGAGTGCACCCCTGGGAGCGTGCAGACGGCAGCATGTCGATGTCGGCCAGCGGCGGGGTAGGTTCAGCAGCTGCACTTCAGCCTCAAAACAGGATGCATCAATACGAAAGGACGGCATCGCGGCACATCGGCTCTTTTCCGGGCAATGTCGAAACGCGTGTGCCGCCATCAACTCGGCCATCACGATTGGTCAATGGCATCAAGCATCAAGACGGGAGCCAGGAGGCGGGGTAACTCGGTGTGAATCGGTACCTGGGACCTGCATTTGCGCAACCCACTGATCGATCAATCAATCAATCGCCACACGAACGATACAGTAAACATCGTCAAACCTCAGCACTACACTACGGAGTAGTGTATACTATTACTAGTGTATGTAGTCAGACGGGACAAACGGCAATGAAGCGCCGTTGCTTGGCGTTTAATGGCGGTTTCTACGCTCGGGAAGATCAGCGTCATGTCGGAAGCCATGCAGCCCACGATCACCGCGATATCCATCTTGCGGCATTTCACATCTCTGGACCCGTATAGTGTATGTACACCTCACCAAATTCCGTCCCCGTCCCCGTCCCAGAATTGACATCGGGAATTACTCCCGTTGGCTGACTCTGTCGACAAGGTTGCTTGCTTCGACACAGTGGAGAAAGGCGTTTCTCGTGGGGTATCGGCAACCAGGTTGGCAAGGACAGCCTTGGTTGTCAATTACCTGACAAGAACCCAGGGCCCTGTGATATGACCGCTTGAGCTGCCCATCAAGGTTCCACCAGCCGGGAGCGGTCTGGCCGGCTCGCTTGCGTTGATCACTGCTCTCCTCGGCATGGCGGCCGAAAAGATGCTCGACGATCAACTCCCAAAACCGACATCACTGGAGCCCGCGACATTGTGCTGATCGCTACCTCGGTTTCAGGTATCACGCGCATTGCAAGCACCACACAACGGCTATGATTATGATCTGACATTTTTACAGACGGCGTGGTTCCCAACGTCACAACGCTCAACTATCGGCCCAACCGCTACACCGATCACCCTCATCGCGGCGCATACACAAACGCCAACTGATCCACCTCCGTTCCGTCCTGCCCGACAAAGCCGACAATCTGCCACCCGTTGGGAGCCGCAAATGTCTGGCAGTCGCTGGTCGCCGAGCCCGCTGTCAGACTGCGCCCCGAGGATGTCACAGCCCGGACATAAAAGTTGCGCGTTCGGCCGCTACGTTGACCAGAGCAAAGCTCCGCCTGTGTCCAGTATTCGGTAGCTCCCAAGGTCATAGAACCGGCGGTTCCACCGGTGCCGCCATGGGTAAATGTGGTACCGTCTGCCAGCGTCAGTCCGACACTATCAAGGCGGGAGCCTCCACGGAAGGTGATGGTTGCCGTCTTGGGCTTGTTGATGCCAGCAAGGACGGGGACGTCGCTGAACCAGTTGCCATGGGGGCCGCCAAACAGGCTGCTTTGACGAAGGGACGCTCCGGAGGACCAGGTGAAGTTGACAAAGACCGGGTTGTGGTCTGTCAGGATGTTCCCGTCGGCCTGGAGAAAGCGCGAAGCGTCGTAGCGGAAATCGGTAGCCTGGAGATTGAGGAGCGGGCTGCCCCGGTAAAAGACCTTGTCCACGATTTCGCACAGGTCGTTGGCAGCAGGGTTGCCGCACGAGCTGGGGGACTGGGGGATGACGTTGTTGTAGAGGAGCTCGACCCAGGCATCCTTGAGTTGGGGGCCGGTGGGATTCCCGCTGGCAAGCAAGCCCCGGATACCCGTGTCGCCTGTCCGAGTGTAGCGGCTGTTGAAGTCACCGGCCACGACTACAGCATTGCCCTTGCTCCAAGTGGCAATGTAGTCGGCTACCTGGTTGATGTTGTCGTTGCGGGCGTCAAGGTCACCGGGCTCGACACCGGCATCGGCGTGAAGATTGTAGAAATCGACATAGGCCGCGGTCGAGCTGTCGGACGAGATGGCCACGCGCATAAACGTGAAGCCCTTGGGTGTCAGACAGTCCGACTGGCTCGCATCCGAGCATTTGTTCCACTTGATGCGCCGAAAGTCGACCCAAGAAAGGTAGGACACGGTGTTGAGGCCCGAACCAAACGGAACACCACCCGATGTGGCGGTCCTGTGCGGGTGTGTGTTGGTTCGGTAGATGTGAGCGTGGTAGTTGAAGTCCTGGCACCGGGAGTGTTAGTTGTTGATCATCTTGAAACAAAGGAGCCAGGAATCTACCTCTTGCAGCTGCACAACGTCGATCCCATACTCGGAGAACTTTGCCCCCATGGTCGCCGCATTGGCTGCCTTGTCGCCGGGAACACCATTATCATTGAGGATGGCCGGGAGGCCGGCCACATTGATGGCCAGGATGTCAAAGTTGCCCGAGGTGGTCGCGAGGGCTCCCTGGAACAGCAACGCCGACGAGAACGCTGCGAGGGTCGATACGGACAGCTTCATCCTGACTGGAGGGTAGAAACTCTGGGGGTGCCGGGTAGGCTCCAGTGAAAATGTGAAAAGCCACCCGCAGAAAGAAGCTCCCCTTATACATCTGCAGTCCTCACGCAACCACCACCTCCTTCCTCTTGACCACCCTCCTTGGCGTGGCCAATCCTACCTACCTAGGTATCCTAGGTATTCGAGAGATCTCTCGTACTACCCGCCGTTTTGGTCGACCTGGAGGTGCCCGTACACGTGTAACCGAGATGATTGACAAAAGGCACCCCGCCTTGAACTCGGCTCTTGCGCCTCGTTCATCGGTGGCAGTTCCTGATTTCGAGGATGGGTTTCCGGCGCGATGTCACCTCAACCGGTGCCCCGCATGACGTTGCCCAGCCTCGACCGGATCGCGCGAGATGAGTGCGCAGGGCAAGTGACAAGAGAGGAAGCTTTCAAGATCCGAGTGCCGCGTGGGCCGGTGAGGGGATGTCATTGGATTTCCAAAAAGGGGGTTTGACGTCTGTTTTCGGCTCCGGCGGTGGGCCGGCCTCACGGCAGCTTCCGGAGCCCCCGGACACAGTCTGACCTTGTCTTTTTATCATGGACATCGTATTGTCCCCAAACCGAGTGCCTTGAGCCGAGTACCTGTTCTCGAACAATTCTCATGTTTCAGTGGTTGATCTTTCTCATCCACTTGTTGGTTGCTGAAACCAAACACGCACGTCATAGGAGGATGAACATCAGACCAAACATGTCTCATCCTTTTTTGCGTGTTCCGGGTTCCAGTCCGAGCACCAAATCGTGAAAGGTTCTGTCACATGACCAACTACTTATGGCGATCCAGGAATACATAAACGGGGTGTGTGATGTAGCGGGAGATCATACTGGCGATCAGTGTGTTTTGGTGCCGGATGTTATCGGTGTTATGACAGGATATGCAGATGCCAGTCTTGGGCGATATTTGCCGCTTACATGAGCTTTCTAGGAACTCGCAAAAGCGGCTAGTATTTGTGTCTTATCCATAGGTACATTGAATCAACTATATGCTGAAGACAATGGAGCCAAAGAGGGAAAATATCCGCCAAGATACCAGAGTGAGAGTCTAGCTTTTGGTGCAAACCAGGTCTATGCACAGGGGATTTCCGTTTTGGAGTTTTGTTGCAATGTGGCGGTTGAAAAGTGACGCGGTTGTTCACAACGTGGTTGACCAGCCACCACACCACCTACCTACCTACGTACTGCCACCCACCCACGGCCAGAGGAAACGGGACGGCTGAGCACCCGGTTCCCGTGGCTGCCACCCTTTACGAAAAAAGGTGTGGCTGGTCAAGGAGACCACCACATCTGCTTCATTTTGACGCCAGCGGCTGGCATATTTCTGCTGTCACTGATTAGTGGCATTCGATCAGGTCTGTACCACGGAGCTTTCGATCCTTCAGCTCCATGTCTCCCGTGTCCGAGACATTGACAAATCTTCGGGTGCGTGTGTGTGTGTGTGTGCGAAGGTATAGACATTACACTTAAGACAGGAAGGGATTTTTTTCTGGGATTTAAGTAAGGTTTAGATATAAGGAGCAGTAATAATAAGTAACGAGTAGCTTTTTAAGTATTTAGAAAAGAACTTTTTATAATTAGAAATTTAAAAGTACTTGTAAAGGTTTATAAATTTCGGTATAAAGATTTATATATATTTAATTAACTTTTAAAAACTTATAATTATAATTCCTTTAATTAGGTATTTTCTTATTTTAATCCATTTTCTTATATTAACTCTAACTTTTGTAACTTTATTATTCTTATTGTAATTATTTATAATCTCGTTAGTTTCTACTGCTAATAACTATATTTATAATCGTACCGGCGGTCTTACTTTGGCTAATTTATATATATAGAATTACTGAAGTAACGTCGTAGAGTTTTTGAGGTTTGCTGCCGGGTACTATTGCAAGTCCAGGCCGCTCTCTTTCCACAGTACTTGATATTGCAAGTTACCACGGTAAATCCGACTACCAAGAATTGTCGAGATTTCCCACTCTTCTTCCTCATCCAGCTCTTTATTGCCTAACGGTCCAGTAAATGTGTTCTCTGGATTCTCTTGCTCTTGGTTTAGCGGCGAGTCAATCGCAGCAAAACCATTCCTTGTCGAGTCTCCAGTTTGAGTACCGGGACAGAAGCATCTAACGCTAGGTCGGACTGGCGTCATGCATTGCGGTTTATGCAGACATAGGCTCGTGGTGATAATGTCGGTATGGAGTGGGCAGCATAGCAGTCCAGGACACCCTTTGCGCTGATTGTTGATACTCCGGGCTTCTGCGACCAAGTGTTCAGGGTTGAAGCAATGCTTCACATGACAGAGGTGTGATATGTCAAGTCCTGGGATAGGATCTCTGTTGTGAGTGACTGCCCAAGCAATCAAGTGTAACAAATGTCGCGAAGCTTCGCCGTTGAGGAGCGTGGATTTCGCCTTAGAATTTAGTTAGCACCTTGAGAACGCAGGGGTATAAGAAGCTGGAATTACCTACCCGGATATATGCATCCTTTGTTACATTACTGTTTACCCAGCAGTTGTCTTTGTTGGTCTTCTCCTCTTGGCTCCATGTGTTGAAGATGGTAGTGGCCTGTTGTTTGCCGATATTCTTGAAGATAGCTCGACGTTCTCTAGGCTTGCTGCAACGTTTTCTGGAAGTAGGCATGTTGCGTAGAGGTAACTTCCTGGGAATGTCATGGATGCGTTTCTACCGGCAAGAAAAGACAGGAATGTTGCGTAGGACTGTGCAGTGCGATTCACGCGTAAATTTAAATGGAATGGAAATTAGGGGGTTGGTAGTCTCAGTGCTCAGACCAGCTTGACTGCCCGTTGAATGTACCCTTTGCCCCACAGGCTCACACCCCCCTGAACCTAGTGTAATCGCCGGCTTGGTGATGTAACATGATGGAAGCCTGATGGAAGCCGACAAAACGGAAGGCACGCTCCCGGAATCACTCGGAGCCCCCACTTTCTTTTCCCAGTTCATGAAACAACTCTTTCAGTCTCTAATCATCTAGAAGATGACTCTCGGCTTGAAACCAAGGTCTTTATTAATGATCTGCTGAGATGAGATTCTTCTTATACAATATCCGGAACTTGTGCTTATTTCCCTTGACGAATTAAACTTGATTCAAAAAGCCTGCGTAAAAAGGCCACTAGGTGTGTGTAATCTGGGATATTGCTTGGAGTTTCCTACGCGGGCAAGCTGAGAAACAAGCATTCTACCGCTTGTATTATTTTCCAAGACGTTTGGCCTGTATTACCTTGGCAAAAAGGGTCCTTTACTGTTAGAGAAGCGTTTTTAGTTATAAAGATAATAAGTAAGCTATTAAGAAAGTAAACAAACCGTTTGATATATAAAGCCTTTTAAAGATAATCGATAGTGCTTTTAACTTTAAGAGCTTTGAGAACTTAGAGTGTGTTGATTACGACGTGGGTCCAACATGTCTCTGGGAGCTCGAAGGCAGTCCAGGTATTCTTATATTTTCTTAATGATAGATGACAGGAATAATGACCTACTGTTAGTCTACGTGTTGCGTGCTGGAAGCTGATAAAAGCTTGTTGACTTTTGTGCATGTTGCTATAAGTTTGGACCAACGCTCTGGCTGTCGATAACATTCGAGGCATCCCATCTTTGGTTGTTCCAGAACAGTGACGAGAACCTTCAAGCTGTTCTCACAAATCTGAAACCTGTTTAAATTATTAAGGGGTACGCACTATTCCTATCTACTTTGCTAAGATTGGCGACTTTCTCGGCTCCTATTAACACTATTACGATAATCTATATTCGTTGATTGGACAATATAAATGTTTATAGACGTCATTAAAAATGTGTGGAAAATAGGCAGGCGGACAAGGTAGAAAAGATGGATTTGGTTTATAATATGTAGATGTTGAATGTTGAGAAAGGGAGTTTTATGTACCTAGTTTATAGTGTTCTTCTGGTAAGGTATCTTCCAATTTCCAGCTCGGGTTGGGTGTTGACCTGATGTACTGGTTTCTCCTTGAAAAGACTTGTTCTATTTACGTTGTTTGTTTAGGGCAGAGGTTTTTTGATTGCTAGGTCCTGTAGTATATTTTTGCCATTCTTTTACTAGTAATAACAAGTAGACTTTAACTCTAATCATAAAGAGAAAAACGGCTGTTTAGATCAATTATAAGATCGAGCTGAAACTCGAACCGCGACCCATCCTACCAATTCCAATCCAATTGCCGCCTTTCTCGTCTATTCCAGCTCTACGCCGACAGCTTTCGATTGCTCCTTTAGCGAGACTCAAGGCTGCTGTCGTCTAGTCAGCGGGGCATTGACTCCCCCTGCCTACAATGAGGTCAGTCCCACTACCAAGTTCCCCAGTTGCCCCTCTGTGCACAGCATCCAGCGCCGTTCTTTGTTTTCCATAGATAAGCTTCTCTATCCAAACCGCAACCGGGCACCCAAACTAACACCTGCGCAGGATTCCGCGCCCTCGTGGAGCTATTCCCTACCGTCACCTCAGTCCTTCCCCAAGCCGCCCTCAGGCGTTGTCGAAGCCGTTGCCGAAGCCGTTGCCGAAGCCTGCCCACGTGGTTCCCCCAGCCGTATCGTGAACCACGCTATTGCCATTCCTCAGGCGGTACTGTTCTTGACTATGCAATTAAGGCTAGCATCTTTACGCGGTGCCATCAACCTCTACACCCCTATCAGCATCGGCCGGCCCTTCGGGATGTGCAAGAAGAGCCTCTTGTGACTCTAGCTATCACAGGCTGCTCCGATAATAAAGAAATGGAGTTATGGACCCTCTAAACTATAGCCGGCAGCTTGATAATGGTGTTGGTACTGTTATCTCGCGCCTTGCGATTCGGAGTCGCATTCTGCCACCGCTAGGAACCATCTGGCCATCTGTTTTGTATTCGACGCTCTCATACTCGAAAGCCCTATTTCGCCGCTTGCCCAGCGATAGCCAATCTCTCGACGCCACGATTGGACACCTTTGGGATTCTCGGCCCCCTCAAGCGATTAACTTTTGCTCGCCGTACAGAGTCTGTCGACCTGGAATGCCGCTTCATCAGCACATGCCCTCTGCCTTAAGGACCAGCTCTCGCCCGGTATAACCATGTCCCAGGCCAATATCTATTTGCCAGGACTCTACATGAACATTGGTATGCTGACAAGACAGTGTCCGTCTTGTTTCCCTACACTTTATTTGTACAGCTTCCTCCGCTTTCAGCCGTATCTTCTGCCTTCTCGGGCGACCACTTAGCTCCCTGACTGCCAAAACACCGTGCCAGACATCAAGAAACGCCCTAGTAGTCCCAGTTCAAGAGATCACGGTACAAGGCTAAAAGTTGAGGGGCTTTTATTTAGCCATGTATGGTTCAACGCCACGTCCGGTATGCACAGCGTCTTTGATGTCTTCCTAGCTTACATTCTGACAGTCAGATCTCCGTCCCCGCTCGACACCCGAATCCCGTCTTATCAAGATCCACCGCTTGAAATCTCCGCTGCTTGCCATCTTTGGTGTTCTTGCCGAGCAGGCTACGCACAGAATCGCGACAATCAACAAGAGCACAAGAGCGACCACTGAGAACAAGGAAAACGCAGAGGCCTGGAGGGACGGCGCCTGCATTCTTGCTGTCGTTCGGAGCCTTCTTCTCCAGGTCTGTCTTTTGAACAGCGAGACAGAACAAAGTCAGAACTCCCAGTCAAATGGGGAACGGTGCGGCTATTCCTACTCCTGGCCACCCACCTTCGAGATCGCTCGGTGTAATCGCCCAGTCGACTTAAAGAACCGCTTTTCGTCATGCACCAAGCTCAGCCTCTCAGTGATGTTTTCTTCCTCTGAGAAATGGACACGATCTCTTCTGCGTCTTGGTTTGAAGTAGATACGGCCATCCATCTAGTCTACAGGTTACTCGGATCTCTGCAGTTGCTGTCTCCCAGAGTTCATATGAGAACCTGCTAGCATCAGTTATTCGTTGCCCCGTATTTCCGACACGCCATCACTGTCGACAAATCCTGTATCGCCAATCAGTCAAGGCTAGCCCCCTTTGCCACTTGTCGATTCTCCAAGTGCAAGTATCCCATTTCGAGCTGTAGACAGACGCCCCCTTGTCAAACAAAGTTCCTAGGAAACAGTGCTTGATAATTCTCCGTGCGTCTATATACCGCCGAGCTGAGCGTTAACTGCTCTAGCGAGGCTCGAAACAACAAATAGCCTCCCAAGTCCTAAGTATCACAGAGCCTCGTCTACAAGTGTCTTGGGCCGCGTTTGAGCTGTGTGCTAGATGTTCGAGGGTATTTTTGTGAACATAACGACACGCTACTAGTCCAAGTCCAAGTTCTCCCTGGCGCTTGGAATCCGTGTACGTCTCCGAGGCGTGTTATTCTTTCAGCGAACAATTCACTGACTCTTTGTTTATGCAGATAATCCTGTGCTTCCCTCGTCGACGGCATCTCTAATTCTTCGGGTCCCATAAGTCCTTTATCCCGATTACATCAGTCTCTAAGTTGTAGGCTTTGGTGGTTGCGTTACAAAGGAGGGAGGGCTACGCGTTGTCAGATATTGAACCAGTAGTCAAGTGCGATAACGGAACTGGTCTTTCCATACACTCTGTCATCCTCCTGACAGATATTGAATCGAGTCCACCACGGCGACATTTTCCAGAAACCCGATAACCCCAAGCCCTAACCATGACTCTAATCCCTAACCATGACCCGAAGCCCTAAATACTAACCCGAAGCCCTAACCACGCTCGCAAGCTCGCTTTCGCAGACGGCAAAGATCACAGGAGAGCAAACGGGTCTGATTAGGACGCTCAAGATTCCAAGCCAGGACATTCTCAGCTTCGACAACGGCCCCAAGGCCTAGTATAAACTACCTACTAACGGTCTTCTAGATTACACAGAACGGCTAGCTGTCTCGTCCTTCCCTCACAAGTCTAGAAGCTGCAGTTTATATAGCCACAAGCCTTTTAGCCTGTTAAACCGACGTCTCGGAACGTGCTCTTCCTATATAACTTCCTTAAGCTGCTCTTACAAGCTTTCTTGTCAGGCAAACAAGCATCCAATCAACTGTCTAGTTTCAAAACTCAACACGGCGGCGACGGGGATATCCTCGCGCTTGCAGCTCCGTATGATAATGACAACTCTCGTGCACCCAGCCTGATTCATCCCGAAGCAACTAGTACCCGCAAAAGCTGTTCACAGGATGCTGACGCATTCTCATCTAGATTTTGCACTTGTCCCAATAGCAAAAGAAAAAGACAGCCAATGTTTCTCCGCAAAATCCTCCGCAAAATCCGCCAAGCCCGACTAGAGCCACGATAACAGTATTAGCGCTTGCTTAGCGAAATGAACATCCGTCCTCATTTTCTCCCCTCAAATAATAAAGCAAAAGTACGAGATAAAAAAGTAGAGAAAGAACTGGGACGGTTGGGAAAAAGTCAAATCACCAAATGGCCGCGACTCTGGCTCTCCTGAGCCCCCTTCTCCTTCACGGCGCGACGGCCTTGATGGTCAGCGGTTTTGGCGGATACGGTGATCCCTGGAATGACCGCACCGGCCCCTACAACGCCAACAACTCTGCCTTTCTCGAAGCGGTAGAGTCCTCCAATGCGTCGGCCATCTTCAAGATGCCCGGCTACGACGTGTCCAAGCCGTACCCCGGAGCACCAATCGACGGGTGGACCTTCTCCGTCACTGCCCTGGACTTTTCGACGTTTGACTACCAGCGAGCAGATAGCCGGACAGCCATGATTGGCTACAGCATGACAATCAAGGCACCGGATTCCCTTCTTGCCGACAATCTGGATGGCACAAAAAAGGTCAATGTCGACCCGAGCTGGGGCATGTGCATGTGGACTTGGAGCCCGCCGCACCATACGCAAAAGGCGCTGTGGAACAACCGGGAGAACAAACCGCTGAGCGAGGACGGCTCGTGCGACGGGTTCCTCTCCAAGGAGTGTATTTCGGCGCTGGAAAAGCTTGGTCTGGACAGAAGCTCTGTTGTGTTGCCCAACGAGACCAGGTCTGCGTATGGGTCACTGGCAGAGTGCGGCTCGTTTCCCATCCCCGACGAGTGTGGAAAAGACGGGCCCGGAAACTCTGGTGGCGAGTCGCCTGTTTGGCTTGGGGTGCCGATCCCGTACCTCAACGGATCCGTCACGAATTCGGATGGCTGGGAGTTTGAGCAGGATGTGGGGGGCTACTACAACACGACACAGGACCTGCGGGATTACTGGGACAGTTATGTGCTCAACTACTGGCCCATCATGACGGTCATGGTGAATGTCACGGTGGATGAGGTGACTCCGTTTTACAAGCGCAAGGGCGGGATGGCGAGGATGAGCTGTGTGGCTCCCAACGGGGTAGGAACAGGAAAGGGGTTTTCGTTTTCGGGGGTTGTGCCCGCAAATGCTGCTGGGACGGACCAGAAGGAAGAGGCTGAAAAGGAAACCCCCAAAGACAGCGGAACGGGCGTCGTCAGTGTGGGACGGGTGTTTCTATCTGTGGTAGTTGCTTACCTGGTGATTCTTTCAGTGTAGCACGGTGTTATTCCATCTTCAGTGCGGCACGGGGTTATCCCATCTGATAGAGATAGCTGATTACTGTCTACAATATCCAGCAGGGAAAAGCCCAAGAATCCATTTAGCGCCTAATAAACATACCGAAAGGTAACCGCCTTGTCGCCCTTCTCAGACAGTTCCTCCGGCGTGCACCGAGTCAGAGCCCCGTCCTCAATCTGGCTCGCCCTCTTTTTGTTAGCGGCACTGTATCCGGCCAACAAAATGAGCGAGGCGACGATGCCGGCGCCGATAAACCCAAGCTCCAATCCATGACCGAGCCGGTATCTGGGAGCGTCCTTTGCCCGGTAAAAGTTGGAAGCCATTGCCTTGATCTGTTAGCATAACTCTTAACTATCAGAGTCTGACTTACACCTCCGAGGTTTCCGACACCGATTTGAACCGCCATCCCGACCGAACGCTTCAGCGATCCCGCCAAGTTGTTGGACAGCCAGGCAATGACACCCGGAAACGCCGGGTAGATGGCGCAGGCTGCGATAAACACTCCGCCATACACCACGCGTGGATTTCCAGACGCGATGCACCTGTTCCAGTCAGCCATCTTGTCATCACAGAGACAAAAAAACTCACATGGAAAACCCGACAACCATAATAAACAAAGGAACAAGAATGAACGGGCTTCTTCGCCCCACGCGATCGGAAAAGTAGGCTACAATAACGGCGAGAATGGCGGCAGTAATGTATATAGGCACAGTCATGAGCTGTGCGGTGCTGCTCTCATACCCCAGCGTGCGAATGATAGTTGGCAAAAACAAGCTGATTCCGTAGAGCGGACAGACGATCTGGAATGGTTAGCAACAACAAACTCAGAGAGAAGTTCACTGTTCAGGTGGTAACATACTCCCCAATAAACAAAAATGTTGACCCAAATCTGCCAGTCTAAAAACGCCTGCCTGACGTATTTCCACTTGAAATCATCCGCCTGTGCCACTATAGCGTGGTTGTTCCCCTGATACTTGAGACGGAACACGACAAAGGCGCGCTCTTCCTCGGTCAGAAAGGTGGCTGTCTCGGGAAAGTCGTGCAAGAGGAAAAAGGCCAAGGCAGCAACCAAAACAGTGGCGATGCCTGGGGTTGTCAGCTCACACACCAACAAACCAAAAGGTTGACGTACCCTCGAGAATAAAAATCCACTGCCAACCGTGCAAGCCCCCGACGCCGTCCATCTTCCCAATAGCAAACGCCAACAGCCCGCTGAATGCGCCGGCGATGGAGGCGGCACTAAAGAACATGGCCTGTCTCAGCTGCATCTCCTCGCGTTTGTACCAGTTTGTCAGATAGTAGGCGACGCCTGGAAACAGACCGGCCTCGGTGACGCCCAGAAAGATACGAGCCGTCAGCAGCCCGGTAAAGTTGTGCACGATGCCCATCAAGGTCATCACCACGCCCCACGCGACCATGATGGCGGGCAACCAGATGGACGGCCGGACCTTTTTGAGCATCAGGTTGCTGGGAACCTCGAATGCGGCATACGTGAAGAAAAAGGCTGTGAGACACCAGTTGTATTGGTCATCTGTCAAGCCCAGATCTTCCTGGAGGCCTTCGATTTTGGCATTGCCAATATTGCCGCCTACACAGGTCAGACTTGGACACTCGGACAGAAAAGAAATACTGACGGTCCAGAAAAGAGAGCAGATACAACAGGGCAAGCATGGGAATCAAGCGGATATCCATCTGTTGATAGTCAGCTTGGCCCCCTAGCCTATAGGCCTACGTACCTTGCGCAGAATGGCCTTCTCATCCAAGTGAGCAAACGACTCTCCCCCTGCTCTCTCAATCTCGCTGCGTTCAGCTTCCTCGGACTGCGAGCCATCGTGCTTTTCGGTAGGAGCATTCATTTTGACGGTGAAGCGATGAATGACTACTACACACGGCCCCATGGCGGCTTTTAATCTCCCATCTCTGATGCTTATTTCCTGGCATTCCAGATGATGATGCAAATCCCGGACCCTCGGTTTGCACGTCCCACTCCCCCGCATCTTCCCCGCGATCTTGCCTAGACCGGGCGAGATCGTCAACCTTGTTCCCTGAATCACACTGTGGTGGTTGTGCCACGTCGTCAGTGGTGGGGTCCCATGGAGAAACAAATGCACTTTGATGACGGGAGAGTGTGAAACCTGGCCAGAAAGGAAGCTGGCTACGCACTGGGGGCATTCGGCTTTGAGGCAAGGCAGTTGGACTTGATCAATCAACAGATGCAGTTGATTATCGGATAATAGGATAGAGGAACGAGCTGGAACCTGTGAACCTGTACTAGTATAACTCTGTTGGCGCAGATACATGTACACCAAACGCTGTTGAGTTTGGAACCCAGACAGTTGCCTCGATGCGTGAAAGAGGTATCTATATAAAAAGAGCACAATTCTCGTCGAGGGACAGTTTCACCATCCCTGAATAGCGGCTCCATTGACTTCTCAAAGGAAGTGAGAAAGAAAGGGCTTACTTGCAGTTGTAGGGATTTGTTTTGAATTTCATCTTGTTTCTGCTTCTTTCAGTGGTTTGTGGAACCAAAGGACTATTAATAAGGCGACTCGGCCAACAGAGGATCGAAACCCGATGGCGTGACTGGAACGGAAGCATGCCGAAAACCGAGATGACGTCTCCACCGTCAGATGGATAAAAAGTCAAAATGCAGCAGATAGAACAAAATACAACAACAGACTCATTGTCCGAAATCCCGCATCAGATCCTCACAGGCATCGTCCGGTTGCCGCCGGGTGGACATCTTTGCAATCACGTGGGCGTGCATCATTGTCAGCGTTGCGGTTGCCATTGGAGTGTATTACATCTTTCGAGTCAGAAAGATGACAAAGTAGACTAGATGGTAGTCGGCAGGGGCCCGGTGGTGGTGTGACTTCCACCAGGATATGTCAGCCGCCCATATCTCGCTACCGCAGCGTCGCTCATGTTGGAAATTACGAGCGTTCCACCCTCGATAAGAGTAAGGCTGCCGTGCGTCCTGACCCAGTTGTTGTTTTTGCGTCCGGCTGCTTCGCGAGCCAGTTCCTCCTCAATCTCGCCAGTGCAGCTGCTGCTGAGTTCGTGGATGACGGCGAGCTTGTAGTTGGCGACAAGTGTCATTGGGTTCTTGAGCTGGGGCTGGCAGGCGGTATCAAAGGTCTGCCAGCAGGGAGCGGGGGGGAGATATCCGAGTGCCAGTTCGGGATCGTACATTGGCGAGCATCTCTTGAGGTGCGAGCCGGCAGCCGTGGCCGTGACGGCGAGCGAGAGAAGAGTGATGAGTTGCATGGTAAGATTGGAGTGTGGTAAGTGACGGGATGTTGAGTGATGGTGAGTGATGGTGAGTGATAGTGAGAGCGAGTGATGAGCCAAAGACGGTCCTTATATCATGAGAGACAATCTAAAAAAAGACCGGCTTGGCGCATTCCCCGCTTCAAGACAGCGGGTAAAAGTTGGAAGGATTCGGGTTCTCACAAGTTGTCACCATCTGCCACGATCGATGCTACTCCAAGCGTACAATCACCGACGGGGACTTTGAGAAGCCTGTTCTAGCGTTACTCGGCATACAGGTACTGTCGTAGCGAATCCTAATGCAACTGTTTCAGGTCCAATACGAATCGACTATGTTGTTGCCTATGATTTTGGCCTTTAACAAGACCAGTCACAAAGCTTTTTCCAAGGCATGACAAATACTATTACCATCTATATCTCGACACTAGGCAACCCATCCCTTCTTGCTCCACTGGTGGCCCCCCCCGGTGCCGGTCCTCTTCCTCTCCTCAAACAGCTTCTTGCTCAGCTGCTTGTACACAAACGTGCCCTGCGAGTTGTAGCGGATGCTGTGGTCCGAGTCGGTGAACCACGTCACCTCGAGCTTCTCGGGACTGACGCGGTCTCCCATCAGGAGATCGGCCAGGGCCGCCGCGTTCTGAAAGTGGACGTTGTCGTCGCCGGTTCCGTGCTGAACCAAAAAACCGCCGGCAATCTTCTTGAAGCCGTCCGTGTTGTGCACCGCCGACTTGTTGTATCCGGCCGCGTTGAGCGCGGGCGTCTTCATGTATCTCTCGGTGTACATGGTGTCGTAGAAGCGCCAGTCCGACACCGGAGCGGTGGCGATACCGAGCGAGATGATGGGGTCGCCCACCTCGACCACCTTGGCGGCGAGATATCCACCGTACGACCAGCCCCAGATGCCAATCTTGGAGGCGTCAACCCACGGGTTCTTGGCCAGCTCCTTGGCGGCCCAGATCTGGTCTTGCGCCTCGAGATCACCCAGGTTGGACGCAACAGCCGAGCGGAAAGCGCGGCCCTTGAGACCGGTGCCGCGATTGTCGACGGTAAACGTGATGTACTCGAGCTCGGGATCGGAAGCAATGTAGGCGTTCCAGCCAAAGGATTGCATGCCCTTGTTGACCTGCTGAGCACCCGGGCCGCCGTAGGGAGTCAACAAGACGGGGTACTTCTTGTCCGGGGAAAAGTTGGCGGGAAGACGGAGCATGGCGTTGAGCTGGAAGCCAGAGGGATGGTCCAGCTCCAAGTAGGTGATGTTGGGAAGCTTGTACTCCTTGAGGTTGTTGAGGAGGCGGTCGTTGTTGTTGATGACGCGCAGGGGGGTCGTCGAATTGATATTGTACAGCTCTTGGTAGGGGACGTTGGGACCGGCATATCTCAGGACGTAGTAGCCGCCGCCGGTGGAAAAGGAAGCGGACCAGACGGCAGACACCTTGTCGTTGACCAGAGCAGTCTTTTTCTTGGTGATGTACGAGACCGAGTAGATGTGGCGCTCGGTGCTGTGGCGCTCCGTGGACGTGTAATAAATCAGGCCCCTGGAGGTGTCGATCTTGTTGATGCCCGTCACCTCCCAGTTGCCCGACGTGAGGGCAATCTTGTCCTTGCCGTCCACCGAGAAGAGGTAGATGTGGTTCCAGCCAGACTCGTCCGACAGATCAAGATAGTATTCTTTCTTACCTCCCTTCGCCTTGCCCTTTTGCTTGCCGATGGAGCCGATGAAGCTGATGGCGGCGTTGTTGTCGAGCCAGCCGTCGGATCCGTCGCGCTGGCGGGTGACGGTGGAAGCTTTGGTGGCGGTATCGACAACCACGAGCTTCTCGTGGTCCTGGACCCGGTTGAAGGCGCGGTAGATGACCTTGTCGTGCTCCTCGGTCAACCAGGCAACCTCGCCAATGATCAGGTCGTCAGCCGCCCACGCCGTCACGGGAATCTCGGTCGTCTTTTTGTCCTTGACGCTCAACAGATGAAAGGCGACGGTGGGGTTGGTGGTGCCGACCTTGGGATACCTCAGCTCGAGCTCGCGGGGATAGGCGGGGGCGACCTTTTGGTTGTCCATAAAGTAGGGAATGGTAAACGTGTCGACGCCGGTCTCGTTGAAGCTCAGAAAAGCAATGTACTCGCCGTCGGGGGAGTACCACAACGCATGATCGGTGCCAAAGATCTCTTCCTCGTAGACCCAGTCGGGAACGGCGTTGAAGAGATCGGGCCCGCCGTTGGTGGTGATCTGGCTGATCTTGCCATTGTCCCAGAGAAACAAGTTGTTGGCCTGGACAAAGGCGATCTGGGAGGACGACGCGGGGTTCCAGGTGGCATACTGGATATCCCCCTTGGAACCGGGCACGAGCTGCTGGGTCTGCCCGGTGGCCACGTCCTGGACCAGGTAGTTGGCAAAGTAGGAGTGACGATACTGCTTGGTATAGTCGACAGCCCACAGGACCTTGGTCTGGTCGTGAGAGATGGAATAGTCCCAGTAGTTGGCGGGGATCCTGCTGGACGCGAGGAATGTGGTCTTGTTGCCGCTGGCGACGTTTTCAAAAACAAGCGAGCCGTCCGAGGCAAGCGTGATAAAGTCGCCGTCGTTGTCGGTCTGGGCCCAGGTGATGCCGGTGGTGGAGACGGAGAGAGCGCCCGGGCTGCCGGTGGTGACGTTGTACGTGAGCAGCTTGGAACCGCCTCCGACAGGCTGGTGGGGGGGACGGGGAGGGTCGATGGCTGTGACGGCGCCCAAGAGGGCCGCGGCGGCACCGAGGAGAGCTGCGACGCGCTGCATGTTTTGCGACGAAGGGTGCCCGACCTGAGTCCAAGAGATGCAAGCGGTCACTCTCTGGTTTTAAAGTTTGGATCGACAGTCTCCTGCCCGGAAGGGAAACCCGGGTCTAGCAGCCGAGGACGGCAGGTACGGTTGTCCAACGTCTCATCCGCATGACATAATCAGGGCCCGATCCAGAAGGTGGTTTATAAGTGGGCGCGCCAAGAAGGTTCTGGTTACTTTGCCGCGATGGTGTCAATCAACAGAATCAAATTAAATTAATCTCTGAGCCAGCCCTTGGGGCCGCCCCAGGTGCCTTTAACCATATACTTGTAGTACACCCAAGGGAAAAAGTCCTTTTTCAGGTGATAAAACGCCCGTCTCGGCACCGCCTGATCGATCCCCAGCGTCTTTCCAAACGTCTCCTTGGGCACGCCGCCGTACTTGAACTCGGCCAGCAGCACCTTGCCGTACTGCGTCAGCAGCGGGCACGACGTGTAGCCGTCGTACTCTTCGTCCGCCTCCTTGCCCTTCATCGACCTCAGCACGTTCTTGACCAAGACGGGCGCCTGCGCCGTGATGGCCGCCGCCGTCTTGGATGTGGGCAGGCTCGAGGCATCTCCGGCGCTCCACACATTCTTCCACTTCTTGTGCCGGAGCGTCTCCTCGTCCACGTCGACAAACCCGGCCTCGTTGGCGAGAGGGCTCGATTTGACAAAAGCGTGAGCGCCCATCTTGGGAGTGACGTGCATCAGATCAAACTTGCGGGCGAGTTTTTGGTTCTCACCGTGGCTAAACACGGCCTCGTTGCCGTTGATCTCGACCAAATCGTGCGCAAACAGCCCCTCGACTCCTCTTTCCTGCCGCAGCTTCTCCAGCACGGCAGAGTACTTGGGAACGCCAAACATGACGGGGAGACCGGTGGCGAATGTGATGTGGATGGGCGATGACGAGGGGTTTGCTGGGTCGTACAGACCCGATTTCTTCCAGTGATCCAGAGCAAGCCACATGATCTTTTGGGGAGCGCCGGCGCACTTGACGACCCCCATGGGCTGAGTAAAAATGGCCTGGCCGCCCTTGAGCGCCTTGATGGTGCGGTCCGCCTTGTCGCACGTGTCGTAGCCGTAGATGGAAGAGACGCCCGACTCTGGGTTGGAGAGGGCATCCTGGAGCCCCTTGATGCTGTTAAAGTCGACCTTGATGCCGGGCACGACGACGAGGTGCTCGTAGGCGAGCTTGTCGCCGTTGCCGAGAGTGACCGTGTTGGAATCCGGCGAGAAGGACGCGAGTTCTGTATTATAGAATCGCAGCTTGGGATCGATCAAACTCTTGAGCGGTCTCCTGAGCTGCTCCTTGTTCTTGAGACCGCCGCCCACCAAGGTCCATCCGGGCTGGTAGTGATGCCATTCGGCCGGGTCGACGACGGCAATGTCACCCTCAGAAAATTCCCCCTTGCGAAGGAGCTGGTGGCTGATGGTCAGGCCGGCTGAACCACCGCCGACGACGACGACCTTGTGGCTTCTGGTGGTGGAGGTGACGCTGGCGACACTGGCAAAAGTGCGCACAGCTGCCGGCGCAAGGTGTGTGAGGATGGACCGGCGGGCAGCACACGCCGCCGTGGTGACTAATAGTTGACTGCTGGACATGTTGGGATGGTGATGATGTGTCGTCAAACGAGGTCTGAGATCTCCGAGTTGGGAAGAGGCGGACAAAGAGCTCAAATGGTGTGCTGTGCTCGAGCGTGAGCGAATTAGCGGAGACGGCCAGGTGTGGGGCAGGTCGCCGAGTCCCGGAGAGGTGAGGTTGCTGTCGCCGGTCCAGTTGACTGCCTGCGATGACTCGGCCGCTGGGGTGAGCAAGTTTCAAGTGTCGGGATGGTTCTCTGTCAAGACATTCCACGCATCAGATGAGATTTTCTCCGGGCCGGGCCATCGGTTAGTAACAGCGTCGCACTCATCGGGCTCGGTCGGTAGTCGGTGGCTGTCGGTGGAGACGGAACTCGGCCGATGGACATGGAAGTCTACATATGTAGAGATTTTGCGAGGTGAAAAGGCTGCAATGGCGATAGCGACTAGGGTGGCTCTTCCAAGTCAGTAGCGTAGTGTAGATTCTTTTCTGATAGCTTCATCTCATGGTGGCTGCCGACCGGCACGGACCGCCACTGCCGGGCCGCTTCACTCGTCGGGGGTGGCGCCACGATGAACTGAGGCCGAGATGATGAACCAGGGTTCCCAGCTGATGCGGATGGCCGAGAGGATGCCCAGCAAGCCGCTTCTGCATCATCCCTGCCGCGCTGTCATCCACAAAGCTTAAACAGACCGACTCCCTCTCTGCTAAGCAGTACCTAATGTCCTTGCCCTCTCCCACAGAATCGCCATGAACACCCTCCAGGTACAGCACTGCGTGGAAAACGCCATCAGATGCCAGGCGACCACCCGCCTGCTCCTCGCCCCATTAGTCACTTTTGCTCGACTTCCACGCATCCATCTTCAACAGCGGTCCTACCACCAAGCAGGGAGGCCCTTTCGAGGTCCTCATTCCGCGCCAGGTCGGCATTCTCCAACTCCACCACGACTGCCCAGATGCCAGGCCTTCTCCGCTGCCGCGCCGGTTCCTACGGAGCCAACCGTTCATCCAGTGTTTGAACAAAAGACCTGCACATTTCAGTATCTGGTCGCAGATCCAGTCACCAAGGATGCAGCCATTATCGACCCTGTCTTGGACTACGACAAATGCAGCACCACCATCACCACCACCGCCGCCGACAGCCTCCTGTCTCTGGTCCGCGAAAAGGGATACAGAATCGTGCGCATCCTAGAGACGCACGCCCATGCTGACCACTTGACGGCCTCGTTCTATCTCCAACGCCAGCTGGCCAAGCAGCAGGACCTCAAACCCCCCGTGGGCATCGGCAAGCGGATTGGGCAGGTGCAGAGCTTGTTTGGGCAGAGATATGCGATCGATGCCCAAGAGTATGAGGGTGTTTTTGACAAGCTGTTCGAGGACGACGAGGAGTTTGCTATTGGAACACTAAAGGCAAAGGCCCTGCACCTTCCAGGCCACACCCCGGATCACCTGGGATACCAGATTGGAGGTTCGTCTCCGTCTCTGTTTCTTGGTGAAGAAGTGTACTAACGGGAACAGACAACATTTTCTGCGGAGACTCCATTTTCCACACAGACATCGGCACGGCCAGGTGCGATTTTCCTGGTGGATCTGCCCACGCGCTGTACCAGTCAGCTCGCAAGATCCTGTCTCTGCCCGATAAAGTCAAGATCTGGACCGGACATGACTACCCCCCCGATGGCGAGAGAGATCCTGTGCCATTCGTGACTGTCGGCGAGCACCGCCAAAAGAACAAGCACCTACGAGACGGTGTGTCCGAGGACGAGTTTGTCAGGATGAGGAGGGCAAGAGACGAGCATCTGGCCGCCCCAAGACTGCTGCACGAGAGTCTGCAAGTGAACGTGAGAGCGGGAAGATTACCAAGTCAGAACGACGCCGGCATGAGGTTGTTAAAGGTGCCAATCAAGGTCAAGGGATCAGGGGCATGGTGAGGTGGGATTCAAATACTTGACTTTCCTTGCGAGAATCCTTTCTGTGCTGCTTGATGGCTGTCAAGTTCCCAGACGAAAATACCCAACGTCACAGTCTTGGTGGAACATTGTCCAAGTCGCTTGGTGAGATTGCACGATTCATATGATATTCTGCTGCTTCGTGTTCCACTCGATATAACTAGCTTTGATGTAACGTTTCGTGCAGTCATGTCTCTAAGCGGCCAGTTGGTGTGCCAACACGATCATCGAGGCCCTTGACAGAACCCCCGGGATTATTGCCCAAAACCCTTTGCATATTCCCACAACGATACGTGCTCACTAAAAACATGGGGGATCCTCTTTCTGAATTTCGCAGATAAAAGGGGTAATTGTTTCTTAATCTTGAGCATTCTTTCGTTTCATCGTTATGATAGCCTACCCATCCAGCCCAAGACTAACTCCAATCGACCTGCGTGCCTTGACTTGGGTAAATTTGCATGTCAAGAAAACAGAACGCCGAGGCCCCTGTGGCCATTGGCATACTGACAGGCTGCATACCTAGGTAGTCGTAGTTGAAAGAGTGGGGTTGAGTTGAAATCCAGGTGACATGAACGGATTGGCCACAGAAGAGTTGTAAGCTGCAGATAATGCAACAGTGTTGGCATACGCGGGGCGTTGATGACGGTGGCTTGTTTGTGGCTGGAATACGGAGCCTTCTTTCAGCCATTGTTCAAAATCGTCAAACACATCTCCAACACAGTTGAAAATGACGGTGTCGCAGTTTGGATCACACAGGCCCAACACCCGGACAGCCTCGTTGATTCTCTCGCCAATAAAACGCTGCTGAACAAATAGCCTTCGTTGCTCCGACACATCATCAGCCAGTCCAGATGCTTTGTCGTAATGAATGCAGGTCGGCCGCTTCTTTCCTGGAAAGAGAATATCCCAAATGTGGTACCACCCCCTTGTTGCATCAAGACGCCCTTGCCCTTTCTCCTTGATCAACGCCCATTGTCGTGGTGTGACGCCTGGAGGATCAGCATCCAGGGCCAGCTGTCAGTTGGCGTGGTGGATGTGGTCGTTCAAGTTGCGATCGGGATTCAAAACAGGTTTGCAACCCAGGCAAAAGTCTGGCTGCATGTGGGCGCGTTGGAGATGGGTTCGAACATCAGAGACGTTGCGAAGTTTCTTGTCACGGCAATCTTTGCGGCCGAGGGGGTCGAGTTTCCAAAAAGGACATGCTAAGTGGATGGGTGTTGAGTCGCCCTTTTGGTGAAGTGTACAACACATTGGATATCGGCAACAGCTAAGAGCTGTAGCGAAAGCGAAGTACTCTAGATGATGGTGTCGCTTGCTCCAGGCCAGAGTGTACCCCATTTGGCCCATGTTCTACTTGGTGTGACTGGCATACTGGGTCTTATAATTTCTCAGAGTCTACTTAAAAGAACTACTGACTCTTTGAAAAAAAACCGATAACCGGGAGACTTGTGACGGAAAGGGTTCCTATATATACGGTAGGTGGTTTTCAGCAAGACCTGACAAAAAGGACGGGAGGGGTTCCGGCACGGTGGCGTGTATCCCAATTTGCTCTGCTAGGGCGCGTGGAGCTCTGCTACAGGTCGAGTCCTATTTTACACCCGGTGTGCACATGGGTTTGTTGGCCGGCGGTGAGGTACCCTTAGCGGCACATTTCATGCAGAGGGTGAGCCTCGGATTCGGGGCGTCTCTGAGGATCCCACGTTTCATTGGTTCTGACAGCACATATCATGGAAACAAATATCCTCGCACATGGTGCACACAGAAATGTGTCTCGGCATCAGCCAAGTCATCATATTGCGGATAGCGACCCGAGGAGGCCGCTGCTCGAGTAAACATGCCCCATTTACATCCAGGCGATTGCTCCCCATGATATCCAACAATCACCCCTCCATCTCCACATCCGGGTCAACCTCTGTCCCCAAATCCCTATCCTCCAGAAACCTCCTCCCCCTCAATTCCTCTGGCATATACTCCTGCCTCACCCTCCCGTCCTTGTAATTAGGAGGATACTTGTACTCGGCACCATACCCCAAGTCCTTCATCAACCTCGTGGGTGCGTTTCTTAGGTGAAGCGGTACCGGAAGGCTGGCGACACCTGGCTCCTTGAGAGCTGAAAAGGCATTGTTGAGCGCCCGGTACGCTCGCGTGCTCTTGGGGGCCAAGCACAACGCCACAGTGCAGTGCGCCAGTGGAATTCTGGCTTCGGGCATGCCAATCTGTTGCGTGGCCGTGTAGGTCGCCGTGGCCAATGGCAACAGCGAATTGTCTGCCAGACCAACATCTTCCGACGCAATCACCACCATTCTTCGCGCGATAAACAATGGATCCTCTCCCGACTGCAGCATCCTCGCTAGATAGTACAGTGCCGCATCGGAATCAGACCCGCGGACAGCCTTGTGGAAAGCCGAAATGGTGTCGTAGTGCTGGTCTCCCGCCCGGTCGTACACCAACGTCTTGGTCAGCGCGGCTTTGATGTCCTCTTTGGTCAGTGGGACCTCTCCTCCTCCTTGCGGTCTCGTCGTCAGAGACAGCGCCAGTTCCAACAAGTTCAGCGCCGTCCTGGCATCTCCATCTGCAAAGGCAGACAGATAGGTCAACAGCTCCTCGTCAATCAGCGGGCTGAGCTCGATCCCTTGATCCAAAATCTCGGTCTGTATTGCCCTGACCAATATCCTCTGCAAATCTTGCCTCGTAAGTGATGCCAGCGTAAATGTCCTGCACCGACTCAGCAGCGCCGCCTGGACCTTGAAGCTCGGATTCTCCGTCGTGGCTCCGATCAACGTGATTGTCCCGGCCTCGACCGGCTTCAGAAACACATCCTGCTGAGACTTGCTGAACCGATGAATCTCGTCGCAAAATATAATGGTCTTTCTTCCCCTCAGGTTGAGCTCGTTGGCGGCCTCGGCAAAGAGCTTTTTGACCTCGGCCACGCCGGTGCTGGTGGCATTGAGCTCGATAAACCTGCTGCCCACTCGCCGGGCGATGCACCTTGCTATCGTCGTCTTGCCCGTGCCTGAACCTCCCCACAATATCATGGACGGCACCCTGTCTGTTTCGATCAAAGACCTCAGCACCCCGTTGGGCCCCACCAGATCCTGCCCAAAGACGTCGTCGAGGGAGTCGGGGCGCATTCGCTCGGCCAGGGGGGCGGCTCGATGGGTCTTGGATCGTTTGGGGAGGGGGGCAGCGCCGGGATCCCGTTCCGTCGTGCCGTTTGTCGAGAGAGAGTTGGTCTCGGCTCCTTCCAAGCTATTAGCTTCATCCCACGACCTCTTTTGTCCGCCCTTGTTGGCATTGCTGGGTTTGGTCCCAGAGCCGTTGACGGGCCGTGGTGTCGAGGCGGCGGATCCGTTGGTGATGGCCTGCCGTTTCGCGGCTGGGGTTGCAAAAAAGTCGGCGGCCATTCGCTTCTTTTGCTGGGTCGATGGCGGTTGGGATTGAGTATGGGTTGGTGGAGAAGACGGCCTGTCGGTGGCTTGGTCGTCGACGAGGAAGGTTTGGCAGCCCGAGTCGATGTGGCTGTTGATCTCCAACGTCTTGACGCCCCGTTGGCAAATGGGGCAGACGACCATGCTGCGTGTTTGAGGGTTTGAGGGGATCTCTGGCGTCACTGAAACTAGGAAGAAATAGAAAAGGTGGCTGTACAGGTGCCAGTGCGATCAGAGGCAGATGACGGCGCGTCTTGGAGGTTTAATGGATCTGGGGACGCGATCGTCCAGGTCCCTGCAAAACGTGGGATCCATCATCCGCCACTTTGGTTCGGTAATTCGCACTGGCGGTGTGGGGCAGCCTAATTCCCCTCATTTACATATGCCGCGAAACATGCACAAATACTGTCCTTCAAAAAGGCAACAAGAAACCTCGCCGCTCAGTGATTTATTATGCGTGTATCAGGATACAGGATTCCTCATGTCCTTTCAAATTCCAACAAAACAGTAGAATGGCCCAGAAAAACCAACGCCAGCAAACGCCCAATCTCATGCAACCGTTACATGTCTACCTTCCGCCATATCCTTCATACCATGAACGACTCGCCACATCCACACTGTTCCTCTGCTGGCTGTTAGCATCGGTCAACTGAATGACAGACAAAAAAACTCACTGATGTTGGGATTCCGAAACACAAAACGCTGGCTGAGCTTGTCCTCTATCCAGTCCATCTCGCTCCCAATGATGCTGAAGAGCGCCTTGCTGTCGATCAGCACCTTGACGCCGTCCTGCTCGACCGTCTCGTCAAAGGCGCCGGGCTTCTCCACAAACTCGAGGTGGTACGCCAGTCCCGAGCATCCCCTGTTGCGCACGCCGACCTTGATGAGCTTTGGGTCGGGCTGGTCGAGAAGGGCGCGCAGGTGGTCGACGGCGGCGGGGGTGAGCTTCATGGCCGCCTTGCGGGGGGCGCGCAGCTTGGACCGCGGCCTTGGTGATGGCGCCGACGACGAGGCTGTTCCTTGCGATGGCTGCACCCCCGAAGGCGTCGTCGCAAAGCCTGGCTTGGACTGCTGGGCTTCTCGCTCGGGGAGCGACGAGGCTGGGTCTAGCGGCGCCTGCGGCTCTTTTGGCGGTCGGGTCTCGTGTACTCTCGGCAACGCAGGGGACTGGATGTTGTGTGTGATGGAGGTATCGGGAGTGGACGCACTGCGCGGAGCCGGTGGTGGATGCGAAGGTAACGAGTAGGACTGGAAAGCGGCGGCGAGCTGGGCCGGCGTGGACGACAACTGACGTTGGTTGCTGCGGAAGAAGCTGCGGCGGCAAGCCAGGCACGCCGCTCTGCGGGCGAACAAGGTGGACGCGTTCATTCTAGGTGGTATTCGCAGGTGAGGTTATGGCAGCATGGGAATTGCGTCGCAGAGATGGGCATTTGTCAACTTTGGTGAAGCGGCAAATGCGAGCAGCAACCGGCAGCTTCTGGTCAATCAGCCGAAGTGATGACATGACGCCAAGACGCCGGCCGACTGGTTCCGCCCAGCCAATCAGGGACTGCGCATTTGGAATGCACAAGCGCACGGGCCACATGGTGAATAAAAGAGAGAGAATTAAAAGTCCTACTACACTATGGTATCCCTAACGTCGTCATCCTGAGTCACCTGGAAATCAGGACCCCCACGTCTCCCACCGCCTGCCTTCCCATCTTCTTGAGCAGCGTCCGCTCATCCGCCTCTCTGTACTTTTCCCAGCTGTCCAGCCCCTCCTTGGCTTGGATGCTGAGCGTCTCGTAGCCCTGCTTGATGACCTCTGCCACTTGCAGACTGGTCAACTGCCCCCCCGTCCTCTTGCCCTTGGTCGCCTTTGACCCGTCGGTCCCCAGCATCTCCTTGTAGTGGATGCTGACGCTGACCAGCGTGTCGATGGAATTGCTCGCCCTGTTGGCCAGCCCGTATGTGTCCCTGAACTTGACCAGCACCTCCCCCGTTTCGACCACCTTGTAAAACAGATCGTCGTACGCTGCCGGCGTCGGCAAAAATGTCTCGCCCGCCGACAGTCCCAGGGCGAGCAGGTTGACCACATGGTCCAGCAGTGTATTGATGTGGCTGAGCCCCTTGAGGTCAGACGCATATGTCGTCAGGAACCGGATCAAACCAAGTAAAGACCGAAACAGGTCGGCCCAGTGATACTGGAGCCTTGTTCGGGACCGGGACATGTAGCTGATGATTCGCAGCAGGATGCCGACACACAGAGTGTAGAGCCCAACATCCAGTCTCCGTCGCAGATTGTGGTTGATGGCGTCAATCATGGTGTCCATGACGGCTGTGGCAACCACCCTCTCGGACCGGACCAGCGGCAGGTAGGGAGATCGTTGCCGGCAAAGCCTCACCGGCACTTTGCTCTCGTCCGAGCACATTCTTTTGCAGAGGACGGGGTCCTCGATGAGTAACCGGAAGACCATGAGGTTCAGGTGACAGTACAGCGTTGTCCTTGAGGAGAGATGGGCGTGCTGAAGAAGGTAAGATGTGAGAGAAATAAAGCTGGCAAACGGGGAATCTTCTGCGGGGGAACCGGCCACCAGCTCCAGACTGAATAGTTTGTTTGCGTGGGCAAAGTCATAGGTTGCAAGCAAAACGGCTGCTTCCTCTCCTGGTCTGCCCCATCATTAGCATCCACTTGTGTCAAAAATAAACAAGCGCTTACAGCTCTGCAAACATTCTTTTGGCCGTGTCGGCGTCGTACACGGGTTTGGGCGGCGGCTTCCCCCTCGGCGCGATGGCCCCCAGCCCGATCTTGTTGAGCGTGTTCGCCAGCGTCCATCCCTCTGGCAGGTCTTCTTGGACATCGATGTACTGGTCCCGGAGCTTCTGACACGTCTTCCCCACGCCCTTGACGATATCCTTGATGACTCGCTCATTGACAAAATCGTTCAGGCGCATCTGATATGGGTTCTGAAACTCAAACTTGTTGTAGTTGGCCAGCAGTCCGAGCAGCATAAACGGCCTCGTTATCCTCGTTTCGTCGCCAGAAGTTTCTAGTAAAGACTGCGATTGAATGCACTGTCTCTGTCAGCGCAAGCGTTTTCGATTCGGACACAAAACATACGCTGATGATGGCCGGGAACAGGTCCCTCTGTATAAAGTAGGTGAGCAGGCTCGTCTGGTAGGCCCCAGAAGCCACCGCCAATGCCACTTCAACCGCCCGTCGCTCTAGATCGGCAGTGTAGGTGCAGTTTGATCTTCCCTCTGCTTGATCCTGCACATGACCAACCCCGTTTGGACAGCACTCCACCCCTGGTCCCCTTCCATTCCGTATCAGCCCCTCGAGCGCCGCGACAAAGTGCCCAAAGACGGTGTCGATCTGGTCCAGTCCGGCCAACACCTCAATGATGTCCGAGCTCGGGTTGGTGTACCTCTTTCCCAGCACGCAAGTCATAAACGTGGACAAGGTGTCGAGCGCGTGCAGGTCCCCGACTCCGTATGGCTGTCGTAGAGCCTGTACCGCCTTGATAAACAGTTGTCTCGTCTGGGCCGACAGGTGGAGTAGATCGCCGACAGGAGTGTCGTCGAGCATGCGCTTCAAGCTGGCGCGGTCGGGCCGCAAAAGAAAAAACTCCTTCCAGAACCCCTCGGGCTTTTCGGGAGCTGCATCCTCGTCGTCCTTTTGGTTACGAGTCGTCAACCTCTGGGTCTGATGTTGGGCCGGGATTCAGGGAGAATGGGGAGCTCACCTGGCGAGAGACATGTCAGCCGTTGTTCCTCGCCAGGCACGCTGCACGAACCTTGAAGAGCGCTTCATAGAGGCGGACGATTTTGGGCTGAAAGACCTCGGGCCGGGGCTGGTGTGTCAGAGGAGAGGGCTCCATGAGTGTCGACTTGATGGCGGTCGAAATTGGGGTACGAGCCGTCGTGGTTGGGGTCGGGATCTGGACAGCGTCGCGTTCGGTCGGGATGTCTCGAACCCGCCAATCTGGCTCCCTGTCAAATAAATGGGGAACACAGTGCGCGGCAGTCCAGCGGGGCTCTCTTGGCGGCACCGGGACAGTGCGCCGCTCGTAGGGCTGAAAACAAATGCTTACAATTATTATTCAATGGTTTTACCAAAATTGTCAACGGCGTCTCCTTGATTACCAAGGACCCTGAACTACAGCCATTCTGCTCTTAATCTATTCCTTTTCTGCCTCCAACACCACAGAAAATGTCGCTAGTAATATTCCCAAACGAGGCTATCGAGACAGTCAAGGATCGTGGGCAGCAACTTGGTGCTGTAAAAGAACCCGCTATGAAACGCCCGGAAACAAATCAAATCCCCCAGCTCCCCCGCCGCTCGCGCACACCCCAGGCCAGGGGGCTGATGGCATTCAGGTCCGGATGTTGCCGGGCCCACTCGTAAATGTAGAGCTTCAGCGCCTTCCATCTCGGACACCTGTCCTCCTCTTTGACGTTGTCCTGCTCTTCACTGTCGAGCATGATGTGCCCGGTGGCCTTGATTCTTTTCCCGTCCGCCGTCCTCGGCCCAGAGTCGTCGCTGGCTTGCGACTGCGGGTCGGCAGAGCCCCATAGGTTCTCCATGATGGCGTCGTCGTCCCGTTCCAGTTCCTGCACGGGAATCCGGCTGATTTTGCTCAGCTCCTCGTCGTACAGCCGGGCCGTGGCCGGATACCCCAGAGACAAGTAGTTGTACACCTGCGTGACAAACTTGTCGTCAAACTCGGCAGCAATCTTGTCCTCGAGGTCGGCGGCAGCCTTCTCGTGCTTCAGCCTCTCGTCCAGGCCGTGCAGGTTGTGCAGCATGTGGAGGCCCTTGGGTGCGTTGTTTTTGGTTCGGTGTTCTGGAACGACCAGACTCCCGTTGGCCGAGTGCGGCTTCTTCGGGAGCTGAATGGAACCGCCTCCTGGCATGTGCAGACTGTCGGCCCTCGAGCCCATCGGTGTCGGTTCCTCGCTCAGCTCGACCGGGGCAGTCCCAAAGGCGCGGTCAAAGGGATCCGTGTTGCTCGGGTCGGGCATGGGCGTCGTGATCATCAAGGGCCTGTCCACATGGGCAATCTTTTCGTCTTGGTTGCTGGTGTAGCAATAACCACGCCAGAGGCCGTGCTGCTCTGTCGGATCCCGGTGCTGGTCCTCCAGCGTGGCTCCCGTCTCCAGATCCCACAGATGATCCGGCTCCAGCTTGGTCTGCTTCGGGGACGGGCACATCCTAAACGTCAGGTCCTGGCCGAGCATGGGAGGTGACTTTTTCAGCCGCAACCGATGGGCAGCCCTCGCCCTTTCCAGCGACATGTCTCTCTCCTGGCCGTACGGGTGGAAAGGAGCGTGGTGGCCAAACGATGTCTCTGGTGGTATGCGCGAGGCCGGAGCATACGGCATGTCACCAGCCTTGCCAGCAGGCGCCGAGGGTATGTACGGCATGAAGCTCTCGCCAATGGGTCGGACCGGAGGGGACTCTGGCGCCACGGGGGGCGTGCGGCCCTCTCCGACGGTCGGCAGAGGGGACTCGTCACGGAGCAGGGGCATGTGGGTTTCTCCAATGGCAACCAACGAGCTCGATGACGGCCGCGGCCTCCACAGGGGAGAGTTGGCTATGGACGACCTCTGTCTACTCGTCAAGTCGAGGGCATCGCTAGGCACATCGATGCTCATCTTGTCCAGGTCCAGCGTGTCTATCCGACTCATGTCTCTGTGCCTGTGGGCATTCACCATTTGCGCATGCTCCTGCATCTCCTTGAAGGCCCAGCTGATGTCCTCCTCGGACGAGTTCCGTCTCGAGTGCATGGGGTTCCACGGCCCCCTCGTCAACGGCCTCCCGCGGGGCCCGTCGTCTTCTGACCCTTCCCGGACATAAAAATGTTCGGCACCGCCTATGCGCTGGCCGCTGTTGGGGAACGCGCTCATGGCAATGTCCTGGAGCTTCCTTTGAGCATCGCGGGCCACGAGGTCAAACAGCGGGCCGGCGATCTCGTCATCGCACGATTCGCGCCGGGCGTGACCCCTCTGCGTCTCTGGGCTCGCCGGTATGGATCCATGGCTTCTTTTCCTGCGGGGCTTGGGGGCGTAGATGTGGTTCGTGTAGGGTGTGATGTCCGTCCTGTCGGTCGGACGGGTGGCAGGGCCTTCGTCTCCGACTCGCCTAGATCTTCGGACCGACGACTCTACCAGCTGGGGCGCAAACTTGCGTCGTTCTCGCGGAGGCGGTGATGGCGACCTCGGGGAAGGGCTCGGCGTCAGCTCGTTGGGGGGTATCGACTTTCGATAGCGCTCAAAGGTGGTCTCTATCAGTTTGGGTGCGAACTTTGGCCCCGGTCGATCTTTGGAGTTGGCCATTACAGGTTCTGATTGGAACCGTCGTGGGGTGTTACACCATGCGTTGACTGGACTGCTTGTCGTGTGATTTGGAGAGAATTCTACCGGTTGCTTTGCTGTGCTATCCAACTGTTAGTCTCAACGGTCTTTCCACCCAAACAGAATGCCACCCACCAGCCACCTTTTGGAATCCGTTGTGATGCTTGGGCACAAGAACAGACCAGCGTCGCGGCGCACCCAGACGGCTTCCCACTTGATTTGTATGCCGTGGGCGGGGGGGGGGGTCGGCAGAGGGATGCGAGGAGTCGGACGAGGCGGTCACAGAAGCTGAGGCGGGTATTGCAACATTGCTAGAGCCATGTCCGTGGTGCGTGGGCAACGATAGCAACAGCCACGCAGGCAGTCCAACACCAGCGCTTACCACAGCTGGCAGAAAGTGGGCGGGAGACCCCAGAGTGGGATGAATGGTGGGGCAAAGCCGGTGTTGCTGCACAGTGCGAAGGGATGATCACGGAACCCGGCCGGACCCGCGTGACCCACCTCACTCGTGGCTTCCACACTGTAGAGCCCCTATTTCCAGCCACAGATACGCCCATCCGCACCGTGTATCAGCTGCTCGCACACCGTCAGAATACCGGTTCCCCTCCACGCCCCCGCGAAATCAGTGGACCGAGCACCTGAGATCAAGCAAACAGCGGGGTGTCCATGTCGGCCTGCCTTGCGAGCTCGCAGCCTGACATCATCTTCTAGTAATCTCATCTTTTTCTGCTGTTTATTAGCTACTGTGAATAGTTCTTGACCAGCGATCACAAGCCATGCTCGGTCAAAGGGCTGGCAATCAGGGTCTACAAAGATCTCCTCTGAAAAGATCTGGAACAAAGCACTCACCGTCTGTCTAGGCGGTGTCGACTCTGCTCCGTACCTGGCAGACCAGGGCGCTTGTTCAGCCACGGGGCAGTTTTCAGGTCAAGTGACGCTCGTGCAATTGGTGCCCGTCAGCCTTTACGGAATGAAAATGGTCATTTTCGGGTCCAAGTCGGTGAGGATGCTCGAAATAGGAGACAAACATTCCTCGAAGAGCGTTAAAAATCCTCGGTACCACACTGGTGGCTTCAGGGACCAAGACACTAGAGAAATCCGTCTCCATTCCAACGGGCACCATCGGGCAATGCTCCACTCCATATCAAAACCTGAGCGGTGACAACCCGTGACAACCTCTCGAGAGTACAACGGTGACTCTCGATGTTTGAGGTGAGATTGCCCACGCGGGGTGTAACCCCCACACAAAGTTGCCCTCCCAAACCCCCATTTGACCGCTTCAGTACCGGTACCCCTGTTCCGTTAAAGGGTCCCAAACCGACGCCAGCCAAGAGAGCTTACCTTCAGCAAGTCCGATCGCCGATAGCCGACTGGCACTATGTACGAAGCGACAAGTCACAATCTATACTACGAGTGCAGTTTCTAGTCAGAGGCATTCGAGAAAGTCTTCATCTCATGTTACTGTCACGATGCCACCAGAAACCATGCATTCCGGTCAGCCATGCTGCCATGGCAGCCAAAGAGGCTCCCGTGACACAGGGGTTTGCTTGTTGCCACGCCTTATTGGATAGGATGCAAGGGAAGTTATGCAGCAATCCTGGGCATGGACAGCAAGCCACAGACCGCTCTTCGCAGTTCCTCCAAGACACTCCGGCCGGCTAGAAGTAAGCACGTTGTGGACAAAATAACTGGGATAAAAGTCAGTAAACGTCTGGTAACCATGAACTTAAGTACGTAGGTAGTAAATAGCCCTTTTAATATTTCTCTGAAGCCTCTCAACTATCTTTGAAGGCTTCTTAACTATCTTTTAAGGCCTGTTAACATCTTTCAAGGCCCATCAACTATATTTTCAACTGTGGTTACTTTTGCAAGCCCGTTATTTTGTCCAGACGTGCCATGGAGAGATCAACAATGCAAACCCACTTTTTACCCCGGATTCTTAGCCACCACATCAGATCATATTGCGGAGAAGTGGCAAACAAGTCTACACTAGTTGGGAAAGAATCGCCAATAGGTACCCAACACGGCTCATGACCGACACGAGACGGGAACCGGTAGTGCTGCCGATGTCCAGTGTCACGGCTCGGCCTCTGGTGAATGCTTCGGAAGACGGCTTGACGGCCGATGATAAGGACAAGGCCTATTTACTAGCCGATGTAATACGATAACACGAGCGGGCCGCCAGTTATTTGAGGGCATGAGCTAGCCATGGCTGATTCACATGCTGTGAGCCGAGCTAGACGCCTTGGTGATTCCGATTCATGTGGTGGTCCGCATACAAGAGACTAGGTCCGGTGTCACGGTGTCAAAATAACTTGGAGACAGCAGACGAATATCAAAATTAGCATTTGTTAATGGTAAAAACAAAAGCAGCTGGTCAGTCTGTAGAATATACACGGGGCAGCAGCTGGGTTCTGGCTATCCGGTTTATTATGGGGGCTATGCAAGCAGGTATTATCTCCAATAATTCAAATGTAGTTGGTCAAGATCGAGGCTGAGAGGCGCCCTCTAAGGGGTCCATGGAAACAATCTTAAATCCAATCCAAAACCAGAGAAGCCACATGCAGTTGATTTGCAAATTCCTACAAAGACACCAAGGTATCGAGGCATCGCTCTAGCAAAAAGGCCAGGGGCTGGCTGGATTTCAAATGACAAGACAAGCAGTTACTCGCCAAGGTCGAGTGGCCATCTAACCTGCCATTGCGCTATCGCGGTCTATTGATACCAAGATAACTTGACGATTTCTTGAGCGGCAGAACACAAGACTGATAAAACAACATGTTATCGCCCTGTTTACATAGTCCGACACTTGAGCTCTTGAAACTACCTACAGTGCAAGAGATGGCTACGTTATCTCGGCATGAAAAATGCAAAGTTCAAGAACCGAAACCATGACGTTGTATGAGCGGTAGATGTGAATAAATATATCGGTGATGCAGGTACCTACGCGGACGAAACACCATTCACTCTCTGCGAGGAAAGCTAGAGACTGGCGTGTTCGCAGGCTGAAAGAGATAGCAACGCCGAGATCATCCGTGTTGATTGTTATCTCATTTGCGATGGCGCGCAGCTATTGATGTCTCCGGTTGAGAAGCCATATACCTAGGCCGCCACGTCCAATGCCGCCGATCTGTCAAGGTCCGTGGGGGTTCAGATGCAACCCTACCACTCAGGTATGTATGTACATACAAACGGCCATCTGTGCCGGGGCCATTTATAAAGTATCCAAGATGATGAAGAGATGCTGGTCCTGAGTCGATTGAAACACGGTTCCAGACACGCTCGTTCTTATCGCGTGGAAAAATGAGCTCTGCTTGAAAGCCCTGGCTGTGCCAAGAACCAGCAGATGCAGATGACGATGAGGCTTTTCTACTCGCTGTGGTGATGCCAAGAGTGCAGACGTCGGGTCGGCTGGATAATCTGACAGCGGTGTCAGGGTGTGGGTCACGATAAGCGGACGACACTCGATATCAAGATGGCGATTCGAGAGAGCGCAGATACGAAATACTTGCAAGATTTATCTATCGCATGTCGTGTCAGTGCAGTCTGCCATGGTGCCCGGTTGCGTGGTCGCGTGTCCAGTTCGGCCAATGCAAGCCCGCGGCGAGTGGCCTATCTCTCCTGATGCTCCTCGCCAACCAAGACTCGTCGTCGTCTCCTGGATGCCAGGCGGGGCCGGCGAGATGGGCAAATGAGCTGAAGGGTGGGCACCGGATTCAGGGGAGCCCCGGTGGCGGAACAGCGGGAGAAGGCTAATAAGATTGGGAGCGATGGGATGCAATTGCATCTTGGAGAACACGCTCAACAGAGGAAACCTCAGGGCCACAGGGCGCAGCTTCTTTACACTAAAAACTGCTGCCGAGCGCCCGTCTCGGCGAGGGTAGTGATGCAGCTTGGGCCGACAATGGAAGTTGGATCTGACAAGAGGCGTGAGAGGCAAATAAAAACAGGATGTTGATTCGCGGCCCACAGTGACACAGGCCCAAGACTTGAACGCTCCGCCAAACTGGATTCGCGAACCGGGATCCCTTTGATAGATGAGATTAAAATGAAATAAGGTGTGCCCAGGTACCGCGACGGTGCTTTGTTTAGAAGCGTCAAGTCCCGCCCGTTCCTAGCTGTGTGTGTTTTTCCTGCTGCATCAACTAGTATAGGACAACGGCTGCCCAGTTTCCAAAACAAGCTGCCGGCGAGGACACACGACACAAGCGCACGAAAAGCGACCGACACCGAATCCTACATTGCACTAGGCGGGACCGTGGCAACACTAGCTCTGTCCATGTTCGTCCTCGTCCACCATGGCGGCGTCAAGATATAACGCCCTGCCGGCCGGCCAGGCCGATGACGACACGCCTGATCAACACGCCCAGCACCCGCCGTTTTCCCCAGATTCCTTCGCCTCGCGCCTATCGCCAACGTCGCAGTCGCAGTCGCAGTCGACCTCGACCAGCCCGGCCTCGCCCGCCCAGTCGCCCAATCCCATGGCCTATGCGAGCCTGAACGAAAAGACGTTTACTCCCCTCTCCATGAACGACAGCGATTACCTGTCGGAGGACCACTCGACCACCGACCGCTTGCTCAAGGACGAGTCGATGCTCAGCACTTCCAGGGGAGAAACCTTTCTGCAGGTCGGCAGCGCCATTGGCAGAAGCAACAGCGTCAGCAGCACGTCGAGTGCCACGGCAGCTGGCCGCGGCGTGACGGTTGTCAGCTCCATGGTCCAGTCATTCGAAGCACTGCACGCCGCCGTGATTGAAAAGGAGCGGGAGCTGGCTGCCAAGAAGAGCACCGCCAGTCTTCGTCCATCTCTCGGTCCGGTGTCGAGGACAACCTCGCCAGCTCCAGGCGCGACGGAACCGCCGCCAGGCCTGGATCTGGAAGATCTGGAATCGAGTCTTGGCGGAGGTGTTGGCGCCACCGATACCACCATCGTGCCGCAGCAGAGCAGCACCGCCCCCGAGTCCCCGGTCCGACCGACTCCCACGACAATTCCTTCTCCCCCGTTGCCCCGAAGCTCTTCCACCGCGAGCATCAGCCTGACGCACCCTACGCCAGATCTCAGCCGGCGATCGCAGTCGGGCGCCTTTCTCGGCAACATTGCCGCCCTCGAGGCCACGGCCGAACGCCTATCCATGACCAGCTCCATCGAAGTCGCCATTCGCGAGGAACACAACGAGCTCAAGCGGTCCGAGAGTCGAAGGTCATCCATTCTTCAGCGCGCGCGGGGTGCTTCGGCCGGTTCGGATTCTGGTTATCTTGCAAGCAGGAAGAGCTGTGCCATGAGTCCTCGTCATTCCTTGTCCGGCGCGTCGGCCCGCCTCCGTTCTGGCAGCAAGGCCAGCTCCGGTGGCTTGCCAGCGGATGTTCTGGACCCCCCCTTCCTGTCTCGGAGCGGGCCAGGCAAGGCGTCGACAAGAAGTGCGGCCAGCAGACTGTCGCTCGCCGAGATTGCCGAGCTGGAGCATCCGACAGCCCTGACCCGAGATGCCATGGATCGGGCCGATCTTGAAACAGATGAGGAGGAGGAGAGGCGCATACTGGCGAGTGCGCATCAGTATATCGAGCCAGAGTTTGCCGATGAGGTGGACGGAACGCGGACACCCCAGAACGACTTTCTGGACGATCCCGCGCCCCGTCTGCAGCTTCACCAACCCGACCAGTACTCGCAGTATTGGGATCAGAACAATGACCAGGCGCCAAGGCCAGCAACGGCTGCCTCCATCACGACCTTTGATCAGGCCCAGACCGCGTTTGGTGATTTTGATGGCGTTCACTGCGACCCCGAAGCCGATCAGTTTGTGCCTCACGAGGAACCCGAGCTCCCTCCGCCACCGCAGCAACCGCAGCACCATGTCGTCAGCAACAACCCATTAGGGCCGCGCCCGACGTCGTACTTTGACCCGTCCACCGGACAGCAGATGCTCTATTATCCAGCTCCGGTCCCCGCCATGCTCAACCTGCCGCCAAAGCTGTCGAAAAAGCCAAAGGCGGGGCCCAGAACCGCGAGACGGTCCCAAGTCTTGAGTGCGATGCCCATGCCCATGCCCATGCCAGCTCGGGAGTCGCGGTTGTGGCTCCCTGATCCGACAGAAGGTTTGAGCCAGCACAGCGTGCCCCTCATGCCGGACCTGCTCGGCGGAGATTACGGTCCCCAGACACCAAATGCCGACGAGCTGGCGCCACCACAAGCGCCCGCCCTTGCTTCGGGCCACGCCAGGTGCGCGTCCGAGGCGAGCACCATTCATCCCGAGGAGCAACGAGGGTTTCGTCGTCCTCAGCGCCTGACTGACAACCGCAAATCCCGGGCCACTGTTCTGGACGGGCTGCCACCGCAGCTCCGCGCGAGCGCCTTTTTCGAATTACCCTCCACGCATCTCCCCAAGATCGAGGTCAAGGACGGATCCGCCATGGCGACGCTCGACAGCATTCTCGACGCCTCGGCTGCCGCGCCGGTCAGTGCCTTTACCGACCACGCCTTTGCCGGGGCTTTAGGTGATGAGGTGTATGGAACAGAGAAGAAGCGCAAATCCAAGAAGCCAAAAAAGCCCGACGTCGAGCCTGTCGAGGACGAAGTTGTTGTCAAGCCGAAACGCAAGACGCTCGTCAAGAGAAACTCGAGCGCTGGTCTTCTCGACTACGAGAACGAGCCAAAGAAGCGATCCAGCCGTTTTTCCCTCTTCCCGAGCAGAGGAGACGCCGACGTCGACGACAGCGATGGCGATGACGAGCGGACCAGACGAAATGGTGACCGGTCACCCGGCGATGGCCCTCTGCAGTCACCCAACCCGCTTGCCCCTGGGGCCGATGAAGAATCCAGTGAGGAATCCAGCGACGAGTCGAGCGAGGACGAAAGGTCTGTCTACAGAGGCCCGCCCACCACCCTGCTCGCAGAGCTGCAGATTCGCAAGCGCCAAAACCAGCAGCGAGTCAAGGACGGCACCCAGCTTCCCCGCGGCCAGCACGGCACCACCCTCCTCGAGCTGGACGCTGTTGCTCAGGTAGAACAGAGGACCAGAAAGGGCAAGCGTGTCAACCTCGCCTGGGAAGATCCCGGCGCGAACCCGTACCAACACTCGGACATGGATGACGAGGACGTGCCGCTGGGCATGCTGGCGCTTGCCAAGGCCACCGGTGACGGCAACAGCAGGTCCACCATGGACATTAGCGCCCTCATGAGCGAGGTGAATCGCCCGCTCGGCTTGATGGAGCGTCGGGAAATCGAAGACAACGAGCCCCTCAGTCGTCGCCGCGAGAGACTGCAGGGCAGAGATGGCGGCCAGGTTCCCTTGTCTCTGGACGTCATTCAGAAGCGAATCAGCCACATGCCGCTCACCCAGATGAACAGTGCCCCCATTGGACTGATGGGCCTGCGGTCTCAGTCGAGACTGGCGCTCCCCCTTGCCCAAGAAGAACGGCCGGTCTCGGTGATGGGACCCACCGCCGCCGACGACAGCGATCCCGAGGTGGAGGGAGAGACGCTGGCAGCCCGCAAGGCACGATTGGCAGCCGAGAATCCCCTGCCGCGCACCCGTCCTGTCAGCGGCATGTTCTCGGCCGAGCTTCTCGGGCAGTTTGGTGGCGCCGACGAGGACACGTCCGACACCAAGAGCAGACAAAACCTGGCCACCCACAGCCGGGATGCGTCGTTTGATGCCGGCAAGGAGGCCGCTCCCGTGGCGGGCGTACCCGAGGAGGAAGAGACGCTGGGCCAGCGAAGGCGGAGACTGCAGGCTGAGAGGGAGGCACGAGAACGCGAGATGGCCGCTGGAGGGGGTGGCATATACCCACCTCGCGCCGCCACGCCCGTTGGCCTTCTTCCAACCCTGAGCGGCCTGCAAGTCAACCCCCAAGCACGCCCACTCTCGATGGCCAACATGCTCGGTGCTCACCCCATCGACACGCCCGTGGGTCACATGAATCCCCTCGAGCAAGCGCGGCTGGCCCGGGAGGCGGAGGCGATGAGGGTGCAGCAAGAGCAAGAGCTCAGAATGGCCGCACTCCGAGCCCAGATGCCCACCAGTCTGGTTTCCGTCTCGGCCGGCGGCAGGAGCGGCGGGTACATGAACGGCATGTTCAACAACGGGATGGGCGGACACGCTGCTGGCCCAGCCGGCGCGGCGGGGATGAGCTTGGGATACGGCAACGGTAGCAACCTGAGCTTGCTAACACCCCAACAGCCGATGATGCACGGCGGTGGCATTCCGATGTATGGGATGCAAGTGCCTGGCCAGGCGGGACAGGTCGACATGGTGGAGCGCTGGCGACAGGGCGTGTTGCCGTAAAGGGTCTTTGGATAGAAATTTGGATCAAGGGTACAAGCAAAAGTTGGTATTGCTACTTGATTAGAGCATAGCATAGCATTTGGGGAAGTGGGTTTCTATTTGGGTATATGTACTTGTATTGTTGTTGAGGCTGGCGGGTTAACTTCGAGCTGTGAATCAAGCGATATTTGTCTGCAAGAGAAATGTGCCATGACTGGCCGTTGAACCTTGCTTTCAAGTAAATTGCGCCCTTTGGATATGACTTTATGTTTAGACCTGTAGCTCCGAACATGGACAGCTTTGACAATATTGTCTACACAAAACATGTAGATAACCAGACAGGTCACTGCTCCCCATCTCCAGAATGTCCCCAGTTCAACCACGTCTCGGCGGTCTGGAGATGCCCCTGGTGGGGAAACGACACGGCGTGATTGGCAGCGGCCGGGACCTGGTGAAGCCAGTATCCCTGGGGCGTAAACATGTTGTTGCCTGCGTGGAAGAAATAGGGGCTGGCCGTCATGGCTGTCGCCGTCCCGTCGTCTGCCATTCCCGTAAAGGCTGCCGGGGACACGGCGGGCATGAATTGGGAATGGGCCATCCCGTACGCAGCCGCCGGCGGAAGATAGGTGGCCGCCGGGCTTTGCTGTTGTTGGGCTTGCTGCTGCTGCTGTGGGGTCCCGCTGGTGACCGAAGTCGGCGCGGTGGATGTCAGTGGTGGCTGGAGGAGTGACGCGCTGAGGCTGCCTGTGCCTGCTGACCGGTAGGTTGACGAGGGCTGGCGGTTGTGGCCGTGACTGAAGCTCTGGCTCTGGCTCTGGCTGGACGAGGTCTCTGGGGACAGATTCTCGCGGATCGACACGTACATCCGAAAGGTGTTTTGGACAACGGTCTTGAGGCGGTCCCGGAGCAGATCCAGATGTAGGTTGTTGGAGCTGGCAGGATCAGAGCCAGGCAGCCCGGGAATGTCTCCTTGCTGGATCTTGTGGTCGAGTATGTTGAAAAAGAGGTCGACAAAGTAATCCTCGCCGTCTTTGGGGGTTCCCGAGGCAAACGAAGAGGGAATCTCGTGCCCTGTGTGCGTTTGTTAGGCCTGTCAAAAGACTGTGGGGGGGGGGGGGGGCATACAAGGGCTTTCCGGACGGGCAACCTCTGGAAACAAAACGTCCCAGATCTCGAACCACTTCTCTACCCGGTGCACCTCTTGGTTCTTTTTCCGGTTCTGCTTGTCGAGCATGGCCCACTGCACCTCGTCGACCCCTTCCTTGAGAGAAGCGTCTCGGAGGGGACAGGGAACCTCGCTCTTGTGGTGCTCGGCTAGCTTGTTGAGTGATTCGGCACGATCTCCTCCTTTCCCCGGGTTGAACGTTTCTTTGCACCTTTCGCACTGGACGGGAGAATGGGTTCGCTTGAGATGCTCCCTATCACAAGTCAGCAGCTTCCCCAGACAACAGACTGCGGCGGCCTACTTTAGACGTTGAATGGACTTGAACCCCGGCCCCGTACACGGTCTGTACCGATGCTTCTTTCCAGACCCCGAATCTCCGTGGACGTTGTATTTGATGGGGTCTCGTTTGTGGAACGGACAGGCCAGCAGCGGCTCTCGACTGTTCCCGCTCAGAGGAGTGGAAGGGGGCCCCATCTTGCCACCCCCGGGCATCTTTTCTTCCTCTTCGTCTCGCTCGTCTCTCGCCCCTTCATCCGAGTTTGGCCGCCTTCTTTTGCGGGATGGACCCGACCCCAAACCCTGGGTTGGTGAAGCGTTGGCGGAGGAGGGCTCGTGTTTGGCGTCATCTCCTGCTCCGGCCTGAGATGCTGCACATCGCCAATTTTCCACTTTGCTCTTGAGAGCCAGGTTGAAGTCGCGGTGGAGCAGCGGAATCAAAAACGCCGCCAGAGAATAGTCCTTGTCGACAGCCGAGATCACAAGAGACTCTAGGTTCCCGTTTTCACCGCTCCATTCATTGTCGTCATCGTCTTGATCGGAACCATCAAAGTGGTCATCGTCCTCCTCGTCAAGCCGGGCTGTTTCACACCCGCTCTCATCGGCATCAAACTCCGACTCGACGTCCTCGTCAGCCTCGTCGCCCCTGTCAGCAGCCGAGATGGAGTTTCGCAATGAGCTGGGAAGACTCGGCGAGTGACTCCGACCAAGGGATCGATTGAACCGGTCCGCGGGTGTTTCTGGGCGGTGAGGCGAAATCTTGGAGGGTCTTGTGTGTGTGTGTGTGTGTGTGTAAGTCACTTTGACGCACGTTTCCAGTTGGCACGGAAGCAGAACACATACTCGTTGGCCCCGGGCTTGGCCTCGTCTTCTTCGTGAAACCCATACTCGGTCCCAGGCCCGGCCGAGGTTGCCCAGCTGCTTGTTGTAGAAGCCGCATACTCGCAAAAGTTTGTCGAGCTGCCTTCTGACGGGGTGACGCTGCCCGGGCTGGGGGACCGTGAATTCAGTTTGCTCGCCCAGTTTGCGCGCATCTTGAACTCGTCATCGAAGCCCATTGCAGATAGCATGGGATGAACGTATGATGCGGATTCGTCCATTTTGGCTCGTGAGTCGTGACGGTGAGGATCAGCAACTGGGGAAATTGTATTTCTTTTGTTTTGGCATCGGTGAGCTGGCCGGACCCCTCAGCATTTCCAAATACCTACGTTAGGGCTTGTTACCCCCTTGGCCTCTGCCACGGTGCCACCGTCATCCTGTCCTGGAGTGTCTACCTTATGGAGACGATAGCAGGGAAAAAGGACCCAATTGCGAGCTGGCGCAATTGCGTAGACGGCGTTGTCACTCATTGGATCGAAAAGCATCGGGCTCGCAGAGATTGGCTGACTCTGCATGCCACTAACTGCAGGGGCAAACGGATACCTACCCGAATGAGACGTCGCTGTTTTTCGTTGTGAATGCGCGCAAATGCGGTTCTGCCATCAGTTGTTTTGGCTTGTAGTCAAGCATCACGATGGCAACATACAGCGCGATGGCATACGAGGTGGACACATGCATCTGCGCCAAGCATATACCACGTTTTCCCAGGCATCTATCTGGTCAGGGGAATGCACAATCTACCTATCCCGGAGAACATCGGCGGCTTCAATATGGCTCATTATACAGTCCGACTTGAACCCACGATTAGCCTGATGCTCACTGGCCTATTTACCCGACAGCGTGGGCGGATAACAAGATGGGATCCTCGGCTTCAGATGGATCGTGATGGCGCAAACCAAACCAAACCAACACAATGTTGTTTCCAGCCCTGATTCTTGGCATCGCAGCCCTACACGACGTCCACGGCCTCCCGGCCTCGCCAAGTCGACGTGTGGAAGCTCGTCAGTACTATCCGGATCCCGAAGACCCTTCTCTTCCCCCGTCTGCCCAAGATTGCCTCCGACTATCCTTCAGCGAGCCGGCGTGGTCCATCTACGATCCCGCACTGCTGTCGGTGAACGTCTCCGATGGGGGCACGCAGGGCGATATTCGCTTCTACACAAGGAACGTCGCCACCGGCCAGCATGCCGATTGCAGGGTGACAAATATCGAACTCAACCCAAAGGGTGCTCAGCTGGACACGTGGTACAATTGCAACATTACAGACTTGGAGTTCCAGTTTCTTCTGGACGACTTTCGGGTGAGGTTGAGGGGCGGGTGGAAGTGCGCCGGCTCTGAGTACGTCGCCCCTGAGCATGATTTGCTGGCCAAGCTAACGGCAACAAAGTCTAAACTTCCACGGCCATGGGGTCTGGGAAGAGCCTGTCGTTCAAGGTTGCCTGGAAGAGTGGAATACCCCCCGGGGTCAAGAGACGCTCTGCATCATGGGAGGGTCCTATGTCGCTGCCACGCTGACGAGCCCGATGGAACTTGAGCCTCAGTGGCCGCTGCTGCCATATACGCCCTTTGAAAGAGCGTGGAGATGCGTCGACCGCTCATGGGATCCCGAGTTTACCGTCCACAAGCTGGAATATCAACATCACGGGCATTCTTACGAGTTTAGTCTGGAGGTTGAGAACCATTCTGATGGCGAGAGGACAGCTTGCAAGTCCGAGACAGTCGATGAGAGGAGCCTGCCTACCGATGGCTCGACCCCGTGGGTAAAATGTGCAGCCGCAAACGCCACTCTGGACGTGCTGCTTGACAGGACCTATGATATCCTGGGAATTCGCCAGGAGTGGAAGTGCAATGACAATGTCAAGGATATTGAGCCGTAGGTCTTTGTTTCTGGCACTCGACAGAAAAAAAACATGAAGCTAACGCATGGAAACAGAGAAAACTACCGCGCCACGGGATTCACCCAACCACGTCTTGAATGCGGCATGCCGACGGAGCAATCTCCAAACGATTATACTTGTGCCCTACCCGTCGCGTCACCCCTGACATTCACTGCATATCCCGCCATCGACGAGGTTGCGTTGCCGCCGTTTCCTCATACTTTCTACAACAGAAGCTGCACAATCAATTCCATCAGCAACACGCACACCTTGACGTTGAATGAATACAAGATTGAAACACTCGAGAACGGCAAGCTACAAGGAACTTTTGGGTTCCATAATCCTGGGCCCGGGGAAACCTGGAGGCTGTCCAGGATTCCCGTCCTCGACGATGCCGCTTGGCATGATTGCGTCCCTGGGGACGAAACAGACCTGCCTTGGCAGCTGGCCCAATGCAGATACACTCTTTCTACAACCGGGCCGTCCCCCGAGATTCGGTTGGAGCTGGCATGGTATTGTGACGATCGGGACCCAAGCAATGCGTACGTTTCTATCCTGGACCAAAAGAGACCTTGAATGAGCTGACAGATGGACAGGATTCTATTCAGGGCCAGTGCTCAAGCAGGTCTGACAGGTACTACTGCTTGCCGAGACGGGGTCTGCCAGTTTTCGTCTGGCGTAACAGAGATGGCACTCCAGGTTATCAACTTGACGTGGGAGACCGGTCATGGGGTGATGCAAAAGGGTCCGCTATTACCTTGGGTATAGCTCCGACGGTAAATACTGGCGTGAGATCGCGTAAGCCAACTGCCGAATCCCCACGGATCCGATTGGAGAACCGAGCAGCCCGTTATATGCAATTGGGTTATTTTTGCGGGACCACTACCAAAAGTCGATGCATATCGGTAGTTGGGTAACACGATAGCAGACCTAGGTACTCGTGAAGTCTGGTCCGCAATGTTTCGGAACGTCAATAGTCCATCATGGAATGCAACATGCCCTGAATGCAGGGTGCAAAGACGGCCGTAAGAGGCCAGATGCATCATGCTGGGTTCCTCAAGACGAATAACAGACTCCCATGAGACGGGTTAGGGGTCTGTTGGTTTTGGTTGTGTAACGTCGACGCCAACAGACCATCCACACAAGAGATTTATCCGGTTGGCGTGTATCAGACATATAATGCCATTGCTGTCCATTCATGTCTCGTTCTTCACTGCTCTTCATCTTCATAATGACGGACAAGCTCACCCCCTCAGCCGTGATCGAGCCTCGGTCTGGCTCCAGCGAAAAGGGATACCCCCCAGATCCGAGAAGAGGCCGCATCCACGAGTTCCAAGAAGCAGAGGGATACATCATCGACATCGCCGGCGATGGTTCCGCATCGACGGGCCTCAAACTGGCCAAGGATGGCCACACCGTTTTGATCCCGCAGCCCAGTGATGATCAAAACGACCCTTTGAACTGGACATGGAACAAAAAGCACCTCATACTGTTCATCGTGTCCTGGGTTTCCTTTCTGCCCGACTATGGCAGCGCAACAGGGGCCGTTGCTTTGATCCCGCAAGCCGTGGAATGGGAAACGACGCCAGACACTGTGAATCACTCGCAAGCCGGCAACGTGTTTATGCTGGGCGCAGGCGGCGTTGTTGGTACGTCCCTATTACACGCAAAAGTTCTTTTCTAATTCCAAACCAGTTGTCATTCTTTCGGCCTACTTTGGCCGTCTTCCCGTCGTCTTTTGGTTTCTCCTAATCTCCGTCGCCACCGCAGCCTGGTGCGCCGAGCCAAACACGTTCGAGTCCTTCATGGCAGCCCGCATTTTGAATGGATTCTTCTCGACCGTCAGCCAGGCAGGGGGCCTGATGTTTATCAAGGACATGTTTTTCTTTCACGAACAGGCGAGAAAGATCAACATCTGGGCGTGAGTTTGTTTCCCACCTACATAGTGTCACTCCCGATGGCTGACAAGTCGGTGCAACAGATCCTTCATCGTCATGTCCCCCTACGTCGGCCCTCTCTTTGCAGCCTTCATGACAGAGACACTGCACTGGTCTGTGCCGTTTTGGGTCTATTTTGCCATGAACGTGCTGGGAATGGCATTGGTCGTTGCCTTTCTGGAAGAGACATACTACGATAGGACCATACCGTCGGACCAACAGCCTGCTCGAGGCAGCCGTTTTGCTCGACTGATCGGCACCGCCCAGTGGAAATCTCGCCACCTTCGAAACACGTTTGGCCAGGCTTGTTGGAGGACCGTCAGTGTCCTTCTCAAGCCGATTGTAGCGCTCTCGTGTGCGTTTTATGCCTTGGTATGCCCATATTCAGTTTTTCTTTCTAGCACTGGGCTGACGCAGACGCAGACGTTTGCATGGGCGGTGGGCATCAACACCACGCTGGCCATATTCGTCACTCCTCTGTACGGCTTCGGACCAAAGCAAGTGGGATTCTTTTACTTTACGCCGGTTGTTGCGGTCGCGCTGGGCGAGGTGACCGGCCACTGGCTGCACGACGCTCTCGCCAAGCAGTATATCCGCTCTCACAAAGGACATTTCGAGCCCGAAGTGCGCCTGCGAGCTGTGGTTCTCGCAATGCCCGTCGTCATCGTTGGTCTGGTTCTCATCGGACAGTGTTTCGAAAACAAGTGGCACTTTATGGTCACCAGCGTCTGTTGGGGCTTGTATGTTTTTGGCATGATGATCACCACAGTGGCGCTGAGCAGTTACTGCCTCGACAGTTATCCGGAAGCTTCTGGAGAAGTCTCTGCGTGGCTCAACATGGCGCGGACGGTCGGGGGGTTTATTGTCAGCTATTTCCAGGTCAGATGGGCCGAAGCACAGGGAACAAAGCAGAGTTTTGGGATCCAGGCTGGCATTTGCGGAGGCGCCATCTTGTTCATCATGGTCTTGATGGTGTGGGGAAAGAGGCTGAGGATTTGGGCAGGACCGCTCAACTTTGTGACGACGTGATGGCCATACACTAGTATAGGGTTAGGGTATGCTCCTAGATAAGCTCCGAATTGTGGCTTCCACCTGACATGACGTCTTTCACCTCCATAATTCACTCGGCCCCAAAACTTTACCTTGTCCGCCCAACCATAAATATCGTCCTATAGTTTCTTCCCCCTCTCCCCCCCCCCCCCTGCTTCCCCACCATCACCAAAATGCCAAAACTGACAGACCGAAAACCCAGGCGAAAGCCGGCTCTGGGGGAAGCTCCCCAAACCCCGCCAGTGGAAGCATCGCCAAGCTCTCACCATGACGACCTGGAACTCGAGGTGGAACTCGTTGACCACACCGAGAAGCTGCCGCTCCGTTCAAAGCGTACCCGGCGCCTGGAGGGAAAGCTTGCCAGGAAGAAACGGACCACGGCTGCCCCACTGTGCTTGGAAGACATGCCCTTTGACCTCCTGGACGCCATCCTCTTGTGCTGCCAACCTCGCGATCTTTTCGCCATGTTGCGCGTCTCTAAAGGCTACCAAAACTTCATTAGACAACACGGACCCCGGATCGCCAGTTCCATAATCAAGCTGCGATACCCCTGTTTGGCCGCTTGTTTTTTGCGACCTGTCCTCTTGGAGAACATTGCAGACTTGGGAGTTCGCAGGCACATGGGACATCCAAAGGTGACAAGCAGAATCCACAACATGTTTCACCACATACCCGCGATACCGGGAGAGCTGGTTTGCAGCTGCCCAACATGCTATCATCGCTGGAACGCCCTCGGGTTGCTGGTCGACTTTGCACACTGGCAAAACTTTCTGGATCAAGGCGATGCCATCCCACGGATACCCTTTGGGCGGCGTCCCAAGTGGAACAAGATGTTGCTCGACCGAAACAGGCAAATCGTCCTAAAGGGCATACGCGACCCCCTCTGGTATGCCCGCATCCTCGAAAAGCACCTGGAGTCGACCACGCGCGCCATCCGTCGCCAGGTGCTCAACAAGAGCAACAAGCGCCAGCACTATCGACTAACCGACCAGGACATACAAGAGGGAACGGACCGTTTTCTCAAAGCCGAGGGGCCGCCCACCATCGATTATCCGTACCACAGAGACAGCTATTACATGCTCGAGGCCTACCTGCCCAATCGCTCCTGGATTGATGGGCAATGGGTCTATCTGCCAGCCAGTCTCCACGAGAGAGACGTCACGGCGCTGATCAACAGCCTTTTCCCTGTAGCGAATACAAGAGCAAGTCGGTGAAAATAGACTCATACATGATTACAAATGCATGTACACTAGGCACAAATTCTACCAACTAGTTGTAGCCAACACCAAGGCCGCGGTGACAAGGGTCTCCCCGCACAATCTCCACAAATCACTACACAGCCTTGTGGCTTGCACAGCCCCTACAGGACTCTCCAAGAACTGCTCTTGGTGGCCTCCATCACAAGCCCAAATTCCCAGCTTGGTTTTGAAAGTATTGCCACTATTCTTCCAACAGCCAACATGGAGCACGTGTATCAACACTTTGGAAAGCACAGTCTTTGGGACAAGTACGACGTCTTCAAGTGTCCCAATTTCGACGTGACGGAAATATGGGTCGACGCGGAGAGGGAAAACAACAGTCTTGTTCAGCATCGGAAGATCTCTTCGCTTGATGTCGACAACTGGCTTGACGAACCTCTGCGTCAGTCGTTTCCTTCCTTGTCGGGGTCAGGCACACGGGCGGTCCGCATCGTGTGGGTTGGTCGAGATGAAGGAGGACGTTCTGGTCCATCCACCAGGATTCTGGATCAGCTGGCTGACACGTGGGGACTGCGGTCTGCAATGGACTATGCTCGCAGCTCCTTTGCCGGTGTGTCGGCCTGCCCCGTACGCGATGATTCCACCGTCTTCACCATCACCTACCACCCCAAGTTGGCAGTCTCGTGGTCTCACGCCGTCCACTCGACCAAAACATGTCAAACTCACGCCATCATCTTTGCCGAGGGGGAGGAGAGGGCCGAGCTTTCCCGCATCCTCAAATCAACCTGGGGGGCGACCCTCTCCGCCGACGCCATGTTTCCGGCTCTTGTTTGCAGTTTGATGCTGGCTCACGAGCTAGACAGCACCTTGGACGATATAAAAACGGTGGTCCGCGAGGTGGAGGCCCGTACCGGACACCACAGATTCACCAGCCGAAGGGAAACACAGCCTGCGGCAGGTGAGCTCGGTCAGCTGTCGGCTCAGATGAGCGGGTGTGCAGCCAAGCTGGCGAACGGCACTCGCAAACTCAAGTTGGTGGAGGAAATCAACCATCTCATCAGTCAACACCGTTCCTACCAAACCATATCCCACAAAACCGAGCCGACACATCCGACGGTCGGGTCCACGGCATGGGTCTCCCTGCTCGCCCACCGTGCAACCATGCAGCAGACGGACTTGACCTACACGCAATCCCGCATCGACATCCAGATCCGGGCCCTCTTCCATCTGATTGCGCAGCAGGACAACGCCATCGCCTTTGACACGGCATCGGCGACTCGAAGCATTGCTGCTTCCAGCCTTCAGGACTCGAGCAGCATGAAGATGCTGGCCCTGGTGGCCATGTTCTTCCTCCCCGGCAGCTTCGTCGCGGCCCTGTTCAGCACCCCGCTTTTCCAGTGGGATGAAGCGGCAGGGTCCCCGATGACGGTGGGGACGAGACCGCAGTTTGCGCTCTTTTGGGCTGTGACGGTGCCCATCACGGTGGCGGTCTTCATCATGTACGGGGTGTGGATGTGGGCGGTCAAGAAGAAGGACAAGAGGAGGAGAAGGAAGGGGCTGCAGGTGCTTGTGTGAGTGGCAGTTACCAAATGCCGGATGCCGAGCGGCATGGTGATATTCCCACGTGGGCATCGGGGATAAGCACATGTGCAGTCAATGGGGCCACTAGCATCTCTGGGCGTTGGTCAGCACACGTGGAGTAGGGCGAGCGATTATGGAGACAACCTGCACAAGACGGCAAGACGGGCTGAAAATATTCACTATCGCGGTGGACACGAGGGGAGAATGATCTACATGTGGCGGTGAAGAAGGAGAGATGTCGTTGTGTCGTGCCCATTATTAGACTCTGTAGAGACTAAAAAGAGCCACCAACTTCCAGCTCGCTTAGATATAGATAGTAACATGTCATGCCCAACTGATCATGTTGATGGCACTGTTCGATATGTATCCCCATCACGGCGTCAAGCTGCAGGAGATTGGGCACGCACAGGAAACAATGCCGGGGGCCATTGATACCACGCTGAAACCAAATTGAAGAGTTGCATCAGCGAGCACTGCCACGCCCTGTTTCTTTCCAGATTCGTGGACGACTGCATGATGCCACGAGCCATGATACCATGCACCAAGGCCTGGATGTGAACATGCCCTCCTCATCACCCAGATCTATAGGCACGCTATTCTTTCTAGCTCTGCGGATGGTCGATAGTCGCCGAACAATCCGGATCGCCAGGTCCCACCAAGCAAAAGAAACTCCTCGGTTCCCGGCCCGCAGGGTTGCACTCCCACGCTTGGCCGTGACCCCTAGCCCCTTCTGGGCTTAGTCGGTCTCAGTGTTCCCCGGCTGCCATGCCGAATCCGAGTGGGTTCCCGGGTGTTTGACTTGCATTAGACTCGCTGGTATTGCCGGTTCGGGATGTTCCCGGTGGACTCTCTCTAGTGTACGGCGTTCCCAAAGCCCTCGGAATGGACTCAACCTTCGGCGGCGAGCGAGCGGCACCTCCCTGCTCGGTGAGGGGGCACCTGTTACGCGGGGGCGATGGCGGGATGCCAAATCTCAGTATTTATCACCGTGGCTCCCCGCCCGCAATCCTGTCGATTCTCCTCTGCATCTCTTTTTTGTATTCCCATCAAGAAGAGTCAAGATGGTCCACCTTCCTTCTGTTGGGCTGGCCGTTGCTGCCGCCTCCGGCCTCCTCCAGACCGTTACCGCCGCCCCTCAAGTGTCGACAGACAGCACCTCCACCGCGTCGACCACGTCCTTCCTCGGCGGTCTCTTTGACTTTCTGGACGTTGCCAACCTCACCGTCACCCACCACGACGGCAAGCTCTACGGCTGCAAGTGCTCGCCCGGTCAGCTCTGCTGGCCCCAGCAGTGGAAGTGGAATCAGTTGAACACCACCGTCGGCGGCAACTTGAAGCTCCATATCCCCCCCGCGGCGTCGTGCTACAACACCTTTACTGGTCCCCTGGGCACCGTCAACACGTATGATGCTGCCGCGTGCGCTGACGTGCACGCCAACTGGGAGGATGAGATGTGGACGTGAGTTTTTCCCGCGTGACCCAACCAAGATAAGGTACCTATGACCCAGGCTGACATTTGCAAAGTGTTGAGAAGCCAGGTGCCGCCCTCTGGACCTACTTCACCAACGAGACCTGCCGTCCCACTCTCAACCCCACCGACACCTGCACGCTGGGTTACTATGGCGTCTATGTCATCTCGGCCACCACCCGAAACCACATCAAGGCCGGTATTGACTTTGCTCGCCGCAACAACATCCGCCTGGTGATCCGCAACACCGGTCACGACTTCATCGGCCGCAGCACCGGCGCCGGCTCCCTCATCATCAACACCCACAGCTTCCAGGATGTCCAGTGGATTTCGTCGTATGCCGGTCCCGGCTCGTACTCTGGTCCTGCCGTGACCATTGCTGCCGGTGTCCAGGGCCGCTCCATCCTGGAGCAGGGTCACGCTCAGGTCCCGCCCAAGGTGATTGTCACTGGCGAGTGCCCTACTGTCGGTGTTGCTGGCGGTTTCATCCAGGGTGGTGGCCACGGTCCCTGGACGACCCTCAAGGGTCTTTCTGCCGACAATGTCCTCGCCTTTGAGGCCATCACGGCCTCTGGCCACTTTGTCACCGCCAACCAGGCCCAGAACTCTGATCTTTTCTGGGCTCTCAAGGGTGGTGGTCCCTCGGCTTTTGCCGTCATCTTGTCCGTCACCATGAAGACGTTCAACGATGTCTCCTCGGCCGGCGCCACCTTTTATGTCAACAACACCCACATTGGTTTCGACAATGACGCCTACTGGAACGCCACCTCCATCTTCCACAAGTGGTCCAACCACTTTGTTGACAACGGGCTCTATGTCTACTATGAGCTCTTCCCCTTCACCCTCCGCGCCCAGCCCTTTGTCGCCATCGGCAAGACGGTCGCCGAGCTCGACGCCATCGTTGCTCCCATGCTTGCCGAGCTGACCGCCAAGGGAATCCCCTACGACTGGACCCCCAAGTCCTTCCCGACCTTCTTCGACCTCTACGTCGATCTGTTCGAGGCCGAGGCTGCCGGTGGTTCTGCCTTGACCGGCGGCTGGCTCTTTGACCACAATGATGTTGCCACCAACAATGACGGCATCATTGAGGCTTTCAAGACCGTCTTCTCGCCCCGCCCCGACCTCTTCTCCTTCATCGTCGGCCACTTGTTCAACCCCGGCCACGGAGCGCCCGTCAGCAACAGCGCCACCCACCCTTCGTGGCGCAATGCCACCGACTTTGTCATCACCGTCTTGCCCGTCCCCCTCGGCGCCAGCAAGGCGGTCAAGGCCGACTTGCAAAACGTCTTGACCAACACCATCGACCAGGCTCTCCGTGATGCCTCGGGCTCTGGTGCCACCTATGTCAACGAGGCGGACCCCTACCAGCCCAACTGGCAGAGCCATTTCTGGGGCTCCGAGTACCCCCGCCTCAAGCAGATCCGCAAGAAGTGGGATCCCTTGGGGGTGTTTTACTCGATCGCCACCCCCGGCACCGAGGACTGGGAGGTGATCCAGGACACGAGACTCTGCAAGAAGCTCTGAGAGGAGCCGAGAGGGGAGGATTGTACATAGTTAACGACGGCGACGGTGTATATAAAGCGAGTATATGACTGCACGAATCCATAATGTTGAATCTAGAAATCAAATCTGTTGTGATACGGATATCGTGAAGGCGAAATGCAAGGCATGTCATTGGCCCTTGTCCAGCATCCCAGCCCCCCAGATGTGGGGTGGCGATATCGGCTGCACGTTCGATTCGAGGAAAAAGAACGGCCAGTTCCTTTTCACCTTTTCAACAACTTGAAAAAGTCAAATACAGCTGAGCCAGCTGAGAAGAACTGCACAAACAGCCGAGCCAACTCCACCGTCCACGGTACTTCCACATGCTATCCACAGTTTCCCGCCGCGAGGGATCCGCGCCATCCATCCGCCGATAACGAGGCGCTCCACAAGAAGCCAGCAACAAACCTTTCACCGCAACCGAACAGGACATCCCGTCCCGCGTGTTTTGATATTGACTTGCCAAGCAACGCCACTCCCCACGCGCGCCATGGCTGAAACGGTCGAGGAGAGAAGGCCGTTGCTGTCATCTACCGTCCGTCAGCCCGCTTTGCTTCCCGGCGCTTCCCCTGACCGCCATCAAGTCCCGGGCCATCATGGTGTTGACAACGATGTCATCAAAGAGCACAGTCGATCGACAAGGATATGGGCCGCCCTCAGACCGTCCACCGAAAACCAAATTCTCCTTGCTGGATTTCTCATCACCCTATCGTTCAGCTTCACCCAAGTCCCGTGAGTCTCCCAGATGGTCGGGTTTCTCGTCAAGCTAAGCAAGTGGCAGCATCCTCTATGCCTTTCATCTCATGCAATGCGACCACTACTACTCCACGCACCCGCCCTACACCGGCCCCGGCGACCGCTGCAGCATAAACGAGATCGCGGCCGGCATGGCCACGCAGTTTTCCATCTTGGGAATGTCCACCACGTTCTGCGGAACCATCAATCTGTTTGTGGCCGGATGGACGGCCAAGAAGGTTGGCCCAAAGCATGCCTTGATGGTCCAGACCCTGGTCCCTGGAATCCGAGTGGCGACGCAGATCCTGGGGCTCATGGCGGGAGGAGCAAAGGGGATGTTGATTATCCAGTGCACGCAGGTCATCACCGTCATTGGCGGACCTGCTGGCTACCTCTTGATTGTGAACATCATCGCTGGCGAGGTGGTGCCCCCGCTGAGGAGAACAGCCGTGTTTGGCATGCTTCAGGGTTGCATCATGCTCGGGCAAGGACTGGGTTACTTGAGTGAGTTGCCTTTTCCGCGTTTTGTGTCTCTGCTGACTGACTGGAGCATAGCTGGTGGCATGATGGGGGATATTTGGGGCATCAGCCGGCCGTTTGAGGTGGCCTTTTGCGCCTTTCTCTTGTCCACGCTGTACGTGGCGATTGTGGTGCCCTACCTGGATGCAAGCACCACCCACAGTGGAAACAAGCCTCGGAGCCAAGGGATTTCCCAGTTCTTTGCGCCCCTGAGGGTGTTGTTGCCGCAGCGAATCTTGTCTCGGAACGGGTCCATCAAAAAGCACTACGGATTAACGGTGCTTTGTGCTGGCATCTTTCTCGGCGTGGTATGCTTGCTCGTGTCCGCAATACCACAGTTTCTGGACTGACAAAACCACAGCTGGCAACGGGATATGCGCCACTGCTGATGCAGCTCTATGCCACGGCCAAGTTTGATTTCAAGCAGACGGAGAACGGCTGGTTGACGTCGGGGTTTGCCTTTATGCGCGGTATGTTTTTGATCTTTGCGTTTCCCCGCATCATCACCAGAGGGCGGTGTTGGTATGGCCACCACAGTGACAGTGACAGTGGCGGCAATGGAGCGACGGCAGCGTCGCCTTACTTGGCAACCAACCCAGAGGAGTTTGAAGCGCCCATCGGATCGTTTGCCGAGCAGGAGCCGGTGGATGCAGAGCCGGTCAAGGAGGACGAGGGAACCGAATTCGACCTGTACTTTCTGCGAATCAGCCTTGTGGTGGACGGAATCCTGACCATGTGCACGGCCTTTGCGACCGAGAGGTGGCACATATTTCTCGGTAAGCCACCCGATGTCACCTACTCGATGGACGGTCCATTCACTCACCGACGACAGCTGCTTTTCTGCTCCCCCTGGCGTCCGGGTCAGCACCGGCGGCCAAGGGAGTCATGACCGAGATGTGCTCGCCGTCTCAACGGGCGGATGCTCTCAACGCGCTGGGTCTGGTGGAAAACATTGCTCGGCTGGCAACCCAGGGCCTGTTTGGCTTTGTGTTTGCGGCCCTGGCTGAGAGGGGCAAGCCGCATCTCACCTTCTTTGTCAACGCGGTGAGTTTGCCCAAGGTGTGCAGGCTGATTGCAGCTCGAGAACTGACGGGGTGCAGGCGATTGCCATGATTGCGTACGTCATGTTGCTCTTCTCCCGCTTTCCACCAGAGGGGAGCAAGATGATCGAAGACGACGACGAGGATGAAAATGAGTCCTCATAGGGCTTCCACGGGGTGGGTCCCGTCACAGCTACCCCGCAATTCAGGTCTTGGCAGGGGAGCCTTGAAATTAATTCACGATGGAGGACATGATGAAAAGACGAGAACTGACAGAGTGAAGCTATCGAGGTTATCCAACAATTGTCCTCGTGGCGGCTTCAAAGTCGAGACAAGTGGGGAAATGTGCCGTCCTCACGCCTCACGTCCGTCCTCAATGTGGAGGCCGTCCGGCGTCATGCAGGTGATATATGTAAATGCCCAATTGTGTGTGCCTGCAGCTTCCACCAACCCATCTTCAGACGTTCCAACGCTCTTCGGCCGTGAGTCAATCAAAGCTGTCCTCGCTCCCATTTTCTTTGCTCCAATTCCCACCCAAAACTCTCCATCGATTTCCCAATCCAACACTCTTCCATCGCAACGGTCAAAAATCAAAATGACAGCCCAAAGCGACAACAAGCAGCAAGACGACACCTGGTTCCTCAAGTCCAAGTGTCCGGTCCTGCTTCCCCATCTTGATGCCCTCCGACTGTCCCAGGAGGACTTTGCGGCCTATCTCAAACAGACACTCAAGCGCGACATCAACATGAAGCCGGACGTCAAGCCGCAAGTCAAGGTCGAGGCCAAGGACAAGGTCACAGACCCTAAAAGTTATGCAGCTGTCACTGCTGCCTCCACCGGGGGCGCCTTTATGGATGGCCTTTTGGCCCATGCCGGCGTCGACGACTTTCATCTGAGCGACGACAAGATGCTTACCGAGAACGGCGATGTCACCTTCGGGTCATCAAACAGCGTTCTTGTCGATCTGTTTACCGAGCTCGAGGAGGTCATCGATAGCAAGCGTCTCGATGACATTCTCACCGCTGCCTGGACCGAGGACCCCCTCGCCACCCTCAAGATCATCTTCAACGCCCGGTCGATACATCTGGGCAAGAGCTCGCGCATCTCCTTTTATCGATGCGCCGGATGGCTGGCCGAGCACCACCCCCTCACCCTGGTCAGCAACGTCCACTTGCTCAGCAGTCCGGTGATCCCAAGGCCGACGTCGGCAAAGAAGCAGCAGGACGGCGACCCAGTCGAGGATGATGTAGTCATGGTGGAACCCGAGCAAGATGCCGCCAGCCTTGATGTCGCCACCGGCCTGTCTCACGGCTACTGGAAGGATCTTTTGAATCTCCTCGCCCTTGCCGCCAACGGCAAGCTCAACCTTCTCGCCAGCCCCCGGGACGTCCTCAACATCAAGTGCGAGGGGGTGCCATCAGTGCGATACAACCAGGAAAAGGCCAAGGAGAGACGTGCTGAAACCCGCGAGGCTCGCCACGAGCAAGTCCGCACGCTCTTGGAGTCGGATCCCACCTACCGCGCACTCCACCTGACTGTCTCGCGGCTCTTTGCCGACCAGCTCAAGAAGGACGTCACCCTCCTGAGAGACGGTGACAGCAAGGCCAAGAAGCAAATCTCGCTCTGCGGCAAATGGGCTCCGTCGACAGACCGCTTCCACGACAAGCACACGTTTGTGGTATCGGCCATCGCCGAGCTGATGTACCCTGCTCCCCTCTTCAGCTCCGACATTGCCGGCGATCGTGAGCTTTACCTCCGCCATGCGCGCGAAGCCTATCGAAAGGACGTTTCCGCCCTCCGCAAGCACTTGGACATTGTTGAGCGCAACCTGTCGGCCAACACTCTGGACAAAATCAAGTACGATCGCGTTCCCTCTGTGGCCATGAACAATTACACCCCCATCTTTGCGTCCAGGGACGAAACGCGCTTCATGAAGTACCTCGACGACGTTTCAACCGGCAAGACCCAGATCAGCGGCGCCACCCTTCTTCCCAGCACCCTCATCAAGGCCGTACGAGAGGCACGGCAGCACAAAACATTCTCGTCCTATGGGCAGCCCAAGAAGAAGCGAACCCTCAAGGAAATGAAGGCTGATGTCGTGGATGCCGCCACCTCCAAGGTGGTGGACGGCCAGTGGAAGACACTTGTCCAGCGCATCAAGGACTCTGGCACGTTGGAGTCCAGCATCGCCGTCTGCGATGTCTCTGGGAGCATGATGAGTCCCGTCTTTCAAGATGGCACCACCCCGATGGACAGCGCCATTGGCCTTTCGCTCTTGGTGGCCGAGGTCACTCAGCCCCCCTTCGGTGGCGCTTTCATCACCTTTTCCACGAACCCCAAGGTCGAAAAGGTTGACCTCAGCGAGGGTTTGGGTCAGAAATACCAAAGGATGGCGGCCGCGGAGTGGGGTGGTAGCACAGACTTTTGCGCCGTCTTTAGCCGTCTGATCCTGCCCATGGCCATCCAGAATGCTGTCAAGCCCGAGGACATGGTCAAGCGGGTGTTTGTCTTTAGCGACATGCACTTCAACTCGGCACAGTACGGAGCCGGCCAGTGGTCGTCGAGTTTCGAGCGGATTCAGAAGGACTTCAAGGAGGCGGGCTACGAGATGCCCGAGCTGGTGTTTTGGAACCTGGCTGGAGGTCGGGCTGGATACAACTCGTACAATATCGCCCCCAAGCCCGTCGCCGCCGATCAGGTCGGCACAGCTCTTGTCAGCGGGTACTCGCAGGGCATGCTCAAGGTTTTCCTAGGTGGTGCTGGGTTTGACGAGGTCAAGGAAGAGAGCGAAGACGATGAGATGGTCGTGGTGGTGACCAAGGACGGGGAGGAAATCACGGTGGAGCCCGAGGGGAAGCGTGGGAAGGACCCATACGACAGGGTCAAGCAGGCCATCTCTCACAAGGCCTACGGCGGGTTGATTGTGGTTGATTAGGCAATGGTAAATCAAAGTCTGTTGTCATGGTCACTTCCCGATGCTGATTCTCTTGTCCACAATGCACGCTCCTCGCACTGACAGTCAGTTTCTCTCAAGGTCTGCTGTGGTGTAGTGACGCTGCCAGCATTCTTGGTAACCCTCGAATCTTGTCTGTTGACGTCTCACAATTTGTTGGCAGCACTTCTTGGACGCCATGGAAGCGCCGAGACGCTGCCGACAATCATTTCTATTGCCGGCGTCGCATTCATCTTGGCAAGTCGGGTAAAGCGGATGACGGCAGTCCCCCCCGCGATAGCATAGATTGCCACCTTATCCCTAGTGCTGGGAGGCCAATGCGGGGTTGTCTTTCTCTTCAGGGGTATTTCATATGCCCATAGTAGGTGGTGAGTAAGAAACACAGTGAGGTGACGTAGATGCGAGACAGGAGGATATAAAGAGTTGGAGAAGGTCTTTTACCCGAGACGCTCTAGCCCGCAGTCGCACCGTTTGACCGCACAAAGTTTACATGATGAAGTTGTCCCTCGTCACCGCACTCGTTCCGCTCCTCCCTGCCATCTCGGCTACACCTGCGCCATCTCACCTCTCGCCGAGACAGCAGATTTGTATAGGAGACAGCCAGCCCGGCCTCTGGGTGGTTGAGAATCTTACAGTCGAGTACACTGGTGACGAAGTGCTCCAGCGAGGCAACGCCACGTTCGCACTCACCAACACCAACACCGAGGTTACCGAGACCCTGCGTTGCTCCCTGCGGGCCAACTACATTTGTGAATTCTACGGGACTCCGTCTGACCCGAACCTCGACATCTGGCTCCAGCTCAACCTGAACGTCGCGAGCTTCACCTTGAACAAGACCCTTCCTGGGTGCTTGGGGCCTGAGTGGGGGTAGGTTTTGACCGATGGGACCAGAATCGGTGCTAACATCAAAGCAGCGACGCCTGGATTGTCGGACAGACCGAACTGTACCTCGAGTGTCCACAGGAGTGGGCCGGCAAGATGGTCTGCCAGGATGATGGAATCGAGGGTGTCGCAGACGGAAACGTCGTGCTGCCTGAAGGATGGCCGAATGGCCAAGAGCCTGAGAAGAGAGAGGTGGCTGTTGAGAATGGCCAGGAAGCAGGCGAACAGGTTGTTCGAAAGAGAACCTCTGGTGGAGGAAACCAGGCCGAGCATGCGCAGGATTATAAGCAGACGGAGCGCAGAAAGACTAGACCCGTGGAGCCTGTCAGCGAGGAGGCGTAGAGCTGTGGTGACAGAAAGGCTGGCCAGTCAGTGGCTCAGTGATTAACCTTGCGAATAAAAGGTCGTTTTCTTTTCGGAGCACTGTCCTCGCCTCATGTCGAAATATTGTCCACGTGATGATGGCAACGAAAGGTCCTCATGTTAAGCCAGGTAGGTACCTATGTTTTTAGTTGGCAAGGCATTCGACCCCAAGATCAGCCATTCCCCAAGTCCCAAAATCCGGCATCAAATGCAACACTTGAATCATTACGTGGCGCCTAGTACCAATGTAGGCAGAGCTCCAACAACGGGCCGACTGAGTCCACCCGGGCTACAGCCTCTTGAGTGACAGGAATCCACCACAATGGATGTTTGAATCAACAGCTATCCTCCATTTTCAGGCTCTACACCTCGCTCAAAATGCCAGCCTGATGACTGGACGTAGGGTGATTTGTCACAAGACTTCATCTATCCTAGAGTTCGATGTATTACCTAGTTGGGAACACAACGCCCGAGACAATTCTGAACAAGCCTGGGTTGGTAGGTATCGTTTGAACCTTGAGGCTCAAGAACGCGTCCCTCAATCATCTTCACCCCACTCCCCAATATGACCGCATTCACCAGCATCTCTTGGGCTGTAGTCCAGCCAGGTGTGCCAGTCACATTTGACAGCCGAGCAGAAGCGATTCTTGGTTCGTCAAAGGGAACATTCTGGGGTGCATGAGGAGTCTGTTAGTAAGTGACACTGACACAGTTACAGTTGCTGACTAGCAGCAAAGGAGATTGCGCATGACATGCAGAGCCTACATAGCAAAGGTGTCAAATATAGTTCATAACAGTAAGGTAGCTAGGTAGGTAGCCGGTCTATTCCATCTTTAAAGAGATGAGAAGCCGTTATAGGTTTATCTACTTTCAAGCAACCGTCTTTTTACAGCATGATACTTGGAAAGCAATAGAAACTAGGTACCTAAACAGTGCCCATGATATTTTGCCAACACTGTAACAGAACGTCCACACCAACAACCTAATCTAACCGTGACGATCCTTCCAATTGCCTCAAGAATATCAGGCCGGACACATGCAGACACTGCTGGTGTTGCCATGCCGAAGCCCAATCCTACACTTGTCTGACGAGCCTGATCTGGACATGCCTTTTCGAAAGCGAAAAGCCGTTCAGCAAGGAAGCCAGCGGAGTCGTCGGTATTCGCCAAAGCTTGCTTCACCACAGACCACGGCCTTTTGTCGGTGCATCGACAACTTTAGCATGACGTGCAGCTTGCACGTGTTGGCAATTCCAGCCAGATTCGGTCCGTTTGACTGCGGGCATGCTCCCCAGACCAGCAACGCCGGCCGCAGACTGCAGTACAATGGCCCGGCACTACTAACCGAGGCACGCCGTGCCAAGCGCCCTTCTCCACAAACGGTGTTGGCTGCGGTCGCGGGGCCCCGGATTGTGGCGCCCAAGGCCCACGGGAGTGATCTGGTGCAACGCTGGAAAACGTTGACGATCCTGGGGAAATTTGCCATGAGATTCTTCAGTCCCCAGGTGGTGGCCTACCTTACCTTGTCGGCATAGTTCTTTGAAGGGCCGAGCAAGACGCCGACAATGTCACCTTCGACCAAGTGGCTGAGACTTCACCATCAATGGAAAAGAAAATGAAAAGAAAAGAAATCTATTTAGCCCCGGGCCCTCGCCGCCATGATGCTCCAGAACAACCAGCCACATCACCTCCCCAGAGCCCATCCAGCACCGACCAGTCAAAATGAAGCTGTCATCGACCTTTTCCGTCCTCACGGCGGCCACCCTGGTTCACGGCCACGGTTACTTGACCATCCCGTCCAGTCGGACACGTCTTGGCTCCGAGGTAAGACCAACCCTACCTACCTACCTAGTACCTCACCTAGGACTGACATATGGACCCGACAGGCTGGCCTTGACTCGTGCCCCGAGTGCTCCATTCTCGAGCCCGTCTCGGCCTGGCCCGATCTTGATGTTGCTCCTGTTGGCCGCAGTGGACCCTGCGGTTACAATGCTCGCGTGAGCATCGACTACAACCAGCCTCGCGCCGGGGTCTGGGGTAACTCGCCCGTTGCCCGCTACTCTCCAGGCCAGACCATCGACGTTCAGTGGTGCGTCGACAACAACGGCGACCACGGTGGCATGTTTGCCTACCGCATTTGCCAGGATCAGGCGCTCGTCAAGAAGTTCCTCACCCCTGGCTATCTCCCCACCAACGAGGAGAAGCAGGCCGCCGAGGACTGCTTCGAGAGAGGCACCCTCCCCTGCACCGACGTCTCGGGCCAGAACTGCGGCTTCAGCCCCGACTGCTCCCCCGGTCAGCCCTGCTGGCGCAACGACTGGTTCACCTGCAACTCTTTCAACGCCGGTGACCGTCGTGGCTGCCAGGGCGTCGACAACGCTCCTCGCGGGTCTTGCTACACCTCGATTGCCGGTGGCTTCCCCGTCTCCAAGAAGATCAAACTTCCCAACATCAACGTCGGCCACACCCTCCTGAGCTTCAAGTGGAACTCGTTCCAAACCGGCCAGATCTACCTCTCCTGCGCGGATATTGCCATCGGCGAGGGCAGCGGCACCGTCGACCCCCCCGCCTCGACCACCTTCTCGACCGTCGTCACCCCCGGTGCCTCGTGCGCCGCCGCCTCGTCGGTCCCCGTCGTCTTCAACGAGAAGGCCACCACTGCCTACGGCCAGAACATCAAGGTTGTCGGCTCCATCGCCGCGCTCGGCAGCTGGAACGCGGCCAATGCAGTGCCCCTCTCTGCTGCCGGCTACACCAGCTCCAACCCCGTCTGGTCCGCCACCCTCGGCCTGGCCCCCGGCACTTCCTTCACCTACAAGTTCATCAGGGTGGACAGCAACGGCGCCGTGACCTGGGAGAGCGACCCCAACAGGTCGTACACGGTCCCTGCTGCCTGCCAGGGCCAGTCCGTGACCGTCGAGTCCAGCTGGCGCTAGAGCGTGACGGGAAAGCGATCAATAAATGGGAATCGGACAGCATTGGGGCATTCGGATGGCATGTTGGGATTACAAGGGTCATTACAGGCATTGCATCTTTTTTCTGTACACACCTTATTTGTTTCTTTTTGTGTAAGGTACGCGATGGAGATGGGGAATGGCAGAATGGCAAGCCGACGTTACACTTCCATCTTCCCATGTGCACATGCTCTGATCATGATCACCCCAAGGCTGAATATGGATCCAGGCCCTCGGAAGGAAGCCCTCAAAATGGGAGGGCGGCCCATACCTTTCCGACCTTGCGTGTTCCCGGTGGCGATTGGCGAACAGCATCTAGGAGAAACCGTTCCGCCAGCGCCCCGTCCTCTCGGGCCGGACGACAGTGCAGGAAACGGCTCTGCCAAGACGCGCCAAGCACCCGGAACCCCTGGAGGGCGGCTCATCGACCTCCGTATTGTGAATAGGGCAATCATCTAGGTGTGTGCCGGGAAACAAAACAATGATAAATACCATCACGGCCGTTGGCTTTCGGTCTCGTCTTTGGAAGGGGCAAGCTGCTTCATCACAGTCTTCCAGTCACCATCATGGTCCTCGCCAAGTCCTTCGTCCTCAGCTTGCTGGCTCTGGCCGCCGCCGCCGCCCCCCCCAGCGGTCCAGGTGGGAAGGGCCCTCACAAGGGCAAGACGCCCAAGGGTTTTGTTACCGTGCAAGACGGAAAGTTCAAGCTCGACGGCAAGGACTTTTACTTTGCCGGCAGCAACGCCTACTACTTTCCCTTCAATGGCGTATGTTTTTATGCTCTCACCAATCCTGGCTTGTTTTTACTAACAACAAACAGGACCAATCCGATGTCGAGAAGGGGCTGACCGCCGCCAAAAAGGCGGGTCTCACCGTCTTCCGCACCTGGGGATTCAACGACAAGAACAGCACCTACATCCCCGGCGGTCTTCCGCAGTACGGTGGTGAAGGTGCCGGTCCTTCCGAGGTGGTCTTTCAGTGGTTCCACCCCAACGGAACCTCCACCATCAACGTGGCTGGCTTCGACAAGGTTGTCAAGGCCGCCGACAAGGTCGGGACCAAGCTGCTGGTCGCCCTGACGAACAACTGGGCAGACTACGGAGGCATGGACGTCTACACGGTCAACCTTGGTGGAAAGTATCACGATGACGTATGTACTCGAAGCATGCCTGCAATGAGCGTCAACTAACAGAAGATAAGTTTTACACTGTCCCCAAGATCAAGGACGCCTACAAGCGCTACGTCAGGGAGATGGTCCTCCGCTACAAGAACTCGCCCACCATCTTTGGCTGGGAGCTCGCCAACGAGCCCCGCTGCGGTGCCGACGGCACACGCAACCTCCCTCGCAGCCCGAACTGTAACCCGGCCGTCATGGGCGCCTGGGTCAAGGAGATGAGCGCCTACATCAAGTCGCTCGATCCCCACCATCTCGTCACCTGGGGCGGAGAGGGTGAGTTCAACCTGCCCGAGGGCTCGGACGACTGGGCCTACGCCGGCGGAAACGGTGGTGACTTTGACCACGAGATCGCCATCGACACCATCGACTTTGGCGTGTTCCACTCGTACCCGGACTGGTGGTCCAAGACGGTGGAATGGACTCAGCAGTGGATCCGGGACCACGCCGCCGCCGGTCGCAAGGCCAAGAAGCCCGTCGTCCACGAGGAGTACGGCTGGATGACGCCCGAGGCCAGACTCGAGTACCTCGGCAAGACGCACAACTCGACCCGCCTGGAGGTGATTGGCAGCTGGCAAAAGATTGAGGTGCAGGAGAAGCTGGCGGGAACCATGTACTGGCAGTTTGGGTATGGCGGTTACTCGTACGGGCGCAACCACAATGACGGCTTCACCATCTACCTGGAGGATCCCGAGGCCCAGGAGCTGGTGTATGGGCATGCCAAGGCTATGAACAAGCTCAACAAGAAGGCGGGCAGACACTGATAGACGGTGCATGTATAATAAGACGTTGTAAGAGAAATCAAAAGCTTGATTGATGTATGGAGATAAGCATCAATGCCGGACTTGGCAATGTAGGGAGTATAAAGGCCAAGACGGGAAAAGCCGGTGTCGTGAAGCTTCGCCCACTCTTGTTGAGATCTTCTTCAGCCATGGGATGCAGGGAGGATCTGAACGGGCCACCGGATGCTGATCGTGGGTCATGTGCATCTGTTGCCGCTTTAAGATGCTATCAGGCACTTTCTGTTGTCGGTTCTTCAAGGTTGCTTATGTTTGTTTACATATATGTACCTTGCCAAGTAAAGGGGTATAACACTGTGCTTTATCTCATAGCAACCAAGTTATTTGTCTTTCTTTTCATCACAACCAACACGCGGCGTAACACGGACATAGCGGGAACATCTATACTGTTGTGTGGTTTGAGACATCCAAGGCTCCCACCAACAGCATTTCACTGTTGAAACTGTTGTACTGTCATCCACAATCCATTCATTTGCATTAGATGCATTACTTGGATAAGATGTCAAAGAATGCGAAAGGCCCCGTTGCAACCAAACATCGGATAACAACCATAAGCGGGAGGAAATCACCTGGGAAGGGCATCGACGTAGACTGTTGATGGCTTCCAGCTTACAGAAAGGATTGACGGTGCACATGGCCGATTCGGCTACACAAGCTAACCACGAGCCAAGTGTTGATCCTGATTAAAGCGGCAAGGGGCCGCGTGAGTGGTGCACCCATTTCAATTTGACCGACGGGACACATGCTCGGAAGGGTCGGGTCTGTTGGTTGGTCTCGTCTATAAAGGCGAGTGCCCGTTGCCCCGTGTTGAGTTGCTCCTCGTTATCACCGACATCACTCACAATGAAATTATCCGCGCCAATTCTGTTCCTGTCCTTCTTTGCTGCTGTCTCAGCCGCCCAATACACTGGACCATGCTCAGCGAATGACTGCGGTGGGAGTCACAAAGTGTGTGCTCGAGGATGGCTCTGTGTCCCATACCCAAGCTTTGACCCTGCGAAAAGGCAGGGTTGTACATGCAGTACCGCATAAGTGAGTTTCTTCACCGTTATGAAGACGAATATGTGCTGATGGAGACATCTAGTGGTTGTTCCAATCGCGGCAAAGCGTAGCATGCAGGCACTGGGGGTTTTAGACAGGTATCAGACTCGACTCTGATTTTGCAGAGGTCCATGGGTTGCCCCGGAGTCTCGGGTTGGATTAAGAATTTACGACATGTTAGAAGAATAGATCGACTTTCTATTTTCATTTTTAGCCCTCACGTTGGTCAGAATGGCCGGGTTCAGCAATGGTACCTTGCACATTATCTTGTCTCACCTACCAATCATGGCTTGCTGTGCGTGTTTGGAACCTAGAGCCTCGCTGTATCATATGCTGAGGGATAGGATCGGCACCAACCCGGGATGATATCATCACATGCAGCTTGCCACGCCGTTGACTCTTCGAGAATTATGAACTGAAACGCAATCTTTTGCTACATGAAACCCTTCAAAATCACATACACGGCCAACAAGCTACTCTTTGACTAGATATACACCGCCCCGGGGTCTGAACAATCATGGACTCTGAAGAAAAGCCCGTAACTCCTACCCCGTCCGACACCGGAGAAGCCATTCCTAGGAAAATCATAGTCAAAAAATACGGTAACACCCCCCCTTAACCACCAAAACTTACACTTTATACCCTCCACTAGCACTACCACCATAACTCTAGAAATAATGGAAAACCTAATTTCAATATAGAGATTTATAAGCCGTTTAATATAGACTTCTTTTTTTCTAAAAGTAATAAGACTTGTACTATTTATCAAGTATTTATTAAAGAGCTGGCTTAAACTTTATTGTGGGGTATAAAATTACAGTGTAAATCTACCTTCTTATCTTTATTATATTTAACTATTCTTTAATATCAACTTCTTATAAAAAAGTAAAGAGTATATTTTAAGCAGGTAGTATTTTTCTATATTTATACCATATTCTTCTATCTTTTTAATGTTGTGGTGGTAGTATAAGTATGACATATAAAGTGTAAGTTTTGGTGTGAAATGGTGGGTGTTACCGTATTTTTTGACCATCACTTTACCATCGACCGCCACGAAGAAAAACGACTTCTCTTGAAACTAGATGCTGTCTTCGTTCCCATCATCATGCTGGTCTACCTTTCGTGCTTTCTTGACCGCACCAATATCAGCAATGTCAAGGTGGCGGGGATGCCGGAGGATATCGGAGCATCTGATGCCGAGTTTTCAACCGCGGTGTCCATTTTTATGCGACATATGTCGCCTTCGAATCCCCCTGGGCCATCCTGCTCAGGAAACTCACGCCGAGGGTTGTGTTGACGGGCCTCTGCGTGGTGTGGAGCTTGACCACTATCTTCTCGGGCTTCATCACAAGTGTCGAGGGGCTGCATGCTGCGCGGTTGATACTAGGAGCGTGTGAAGGCGGTCTCTTCCCCGGGCTAAATCTGTACCTGACCATGGTGTGCAAGAGAGAGGAACAGGCTCGAAGAGGACCGTACTTGTTCGTTTGCGCGGCTTTGTCGGGTGCTTTTGGGGGTTTGTTGGCCTACGTGCTCCTCAAAATGAATAACATTGGTGGATATGCTGGCTGGAGGTGGGTCTACATCATTGAAGGAATCTTCAGCATCCTCATAGGATTGCTGATTTGGTTTGGACTGCCAAACGATCCCACCAATGCCCAAGGTACTTCTTGAACGAAAGAGAAAAGGGAATGATGCAGATCAGAGCCAAGCAGAGGGCACAGTACATGGGCAGCGAGGAGTTTAGCTGAGAAGAGATTAGAATATCTCTAAAGGATTTCAAATTATGGATCAGGTAAAGCCCCTTTTTTTGCTTGAACATGAATACAGTGCTAACTTGGCAACAGCGGAGCCATTCAGTTCTGTCAGGACATTCTCTGGTACGGCTTCAGTACCTTTCTCCCTTCCATCATCACCAACATGGGCCACAGCAGCATCGAAGCACAATACCTCACCATCCCCGTTTACATTCTCGGCGGAGCATGCTTCTTGACTCTGGCGTTTGTTTCCGACCACATGTGCATCCGTGGCCCATTCATTGCTTTTGCCAACATCTTTGGCATCGTCGGTTACATTCTCATCATCTGCCCCACAAGCAACGCCATCAAGTTTTTTGGGACGTTTCTGTGTGCAGTTGCCGTGTACAGCGGCCCTGGGCTCAATCTCACATGGCTCAATGTCAACGTCGCACCCCATTATCGTCGGGCAGCCTCGATTGGATTCCAGCAGACCATCGGTAACACGGCTGGTATCGTGGCAGGCCAAGTCTACCGCACCTCGCCCTACCTCTTGGGCAACGTCTTTTCGGTCAGCGCCCTGGGCTTGGCTCAGCTTTTGATCCTGTTCACATGGCTGTATATCAGGCGGTGCAACTTGCTCAAGGAGCAGATTGCCACCGGGCAGGTCCAAGACAAGAGAAGGGTGAAAACTGGTGACTGGGAGCTGGATTTCAAGTATCATCTCTAGACTCGGGTACCAAAGTCTTTTTATTGTCACATGGAAGAGATCACACAAGACGCCCAACGGCCCGTTTAAACGAGCTTGATTTAGCCTGTCCAGCCATCATGCTGTAATCACTAGAAAATTCCTCCGATTCATGCAGTTCTAAACCCTTATAAAGTGTCTCTCTTTCAAGAACGTACTCCACCGCAAGCGCAGAGAATTCAAGTAACTACATAAAATGAGACACAACAGCCTGTTGGCAATTTTCATTGCTCTAATATCCCTTTCCCTCGCCCAACCATCTCCCAACATTCTCGACTGGCTAGACCTCTCATCCACCACATCCTCCCCGCCATCAACATGCCGTACATCTCTCTCTGGCCAGGCGCTCTCGTTTCCCGACTCCATGGCCCATCTTGATGGCCAAAACTCTTCCACCGGATATACCTCGTGCCACGCTCGACTTCCCTTTGAGTACATGACGCACGGATTTGCATTCTCGGTGTTTCACGCATTCGTTTATGGACACCTACGGCTCGAAAAGGGTACGGTACTGGAAGAAATGGGAGTACAGGTGGTGTATCTAGACGAGCAGGAGAGAAAGACCCAGACGGATGCAAGGGTGATGAGAACAGTCTATGGGCAGGGAGGAGGCGGATACAATGGTACATTTGCGCTCTCCATGCACCTGACGCCCGTGGAGAAGGATGACACGGAGCTGGGGGTGACGAGCTGTCCGAGTGCATTTTCTCAGCCTGTGATTGAGGTGGACTTGTGGGCGAAGCTGGCAGTAGAAGATGGCTATTTAGGAACAGTGACTGAAACCAGTCGCAGGCAGTCATGGGTGGAAGGGTTGATGGTGGAGTTTGATGCCATTTGGTCCGCCTGTTAGTCTCAAAGGTTAGGTATCTACCTAAATAGGACCAATAGCCACGAACAGGGCGTCGGTACAAACAGACGTATGTCTCACTCAACTGCCATGGCGGGGTCGTGATGACAAGATCATCAAGAGACAAAGTTGCTGCACCAAGACTGTGTAATTCCCGAGCTGCAGACTTTGGCGCTGGCTGTGCTGCAGTGACTCAACTTGGCCCAGCAGTCTTCTTGAGCTTGGGATGCCTCACGGTGATTGGTGTGTCGGATTGCGCCACCATTTTGACATTTCTTCTCTCAGGGGCCACACAGAGGCAGTCGATTGCCGCGGGGCGCGCGGACGTGCTGGAAAGCCGCGAGATTGAACAACTCAATGGCAATGCACGTCTGGAAATATGTCCCACGGTAATTGCAGGACAATCGCGGCTTTCAAGGCCCAAGTCAGGAGGTGGTGGCGGTGGAGGGCCACTGAAGAATGACACCTTCATCTTGGACTTTTCTCTCTAAATCCCCTTTTACTTTGCCAAAGAATGTCTTGCTGAAGTTGCTCCAGTCAACAAACGACCCGCGATCGCCTCTTTCAAGAAGAGAAAATGATTAGTCGAAAACGAAGCCTGGCCGTCGTATGGCTCCTTCACCTACACCGAGCACTCTCACAGGATGCTTCAAACGCTAGATATGTCCGTTATGCTCCCCCGCTGACGACCTCAGGGGTAAGTGCGTTGGGCCCGTCAACTGACAACCATCGTCACAGTCCACGGCGTCTGGGTTTGAATACACAAGATCCACAGGCGCAGACCTAGCACCTCTACCTACCTCCGAACCGCAGCCAAGCAGCGGCCCAGCCCTCAGCTCTGGGGCTCAAGCCGGTATCATAACAGGCTCCGCGCTCCTGTTCTTCCTCGTCCTCAGTCTCGCCGTGTACTTTTTCCATCTCCGAAAAACAAACAGACAATCACCCCCGAGCCCGGGTCTCCATCCCGGACTGTCCACCCGCCCCAGCAATCAACACCTCATCAGCAGCCCACTCCAAACGCCCAAGCGAGCCCGAACGCCGCTCTCCTTCCCCTTTTCGAATTCCAAAAGAGGCGACCAGGAACAGCAAGGAACCCCCCTCAGCCCCAGCGCCCTCGACGTCGTGCGTGAAAGGCTAGAGATGGAGTCGATGGGACTCGGCTATCAGCAAGACAGGCGGAACAACAGGCGGGAGGCTAAGAGCGTGGTGGAGAGCCTGGACTGGGACTGGAAGAAGGTGTATGTGTATCCTTTTACCTCGTCGGCTTCCTCTCGAGGGTCGGTTTACTCTACCTCGGAGGGTGCTGCAGGACTGGAAGAAGGCAGGGCTGGACCAGGGCTGGGATCTTACTGGGAAGTCAGCAGTGGTGGTAGTAACGGGGGAAGTCGAAGATATTAATAAGGGAAAGGCCTGGGGAAATATATGGAGTAATGGTAATGATAATGATAATCAAGGAATTTTGTATGTGCGACGCTCGTTTGCCCAGGACAAAGAGACTGCTTGCTAGACTGGCTCTGGCATTTCAGCAAACAAATGAGCCCGATATCAGTGCACAGAAAGTCACATACTGAGGTATCTGTATTAACATGTAAAGTAACGCCTGGATGATATGCTGCCACTCTGACCGACCCCTCTATTTTCTGCTCCTCAATGTTCTCTGGACTTTGGCTGGCGGCCCGGCATCCTCGCCCTCGCTGTCATCCTCCTCATCCTCATCAACATCATCGTGGTCGACCTCGTCTTCGTCAAGAGACTCGATAGCCGCCAGATCCTCCCCGTCCTCTCCCTCGTCCTCTTCCTCCTCGTCGTCGTCGTCAGAATCCGGCAGAGCATTGTGGCCGGTGGGGAAGTCGTCCTCGTCATCGACAGGCGCCGCTCTCGAGATGCCGTTTGTGAGCGCTCTGTTGCTTTCCTGGCCTTCGACGTAGACTACTTGTGCCTCGTCCTGGTCCTCATCCTCCGACTCGCTCAGCTCATCTTTTCCTTCGAGACGATCGCGGTTGGCGCTGGCCAGCTTGGCGGATTTCCTAAACTTGAGCTGAGCGTCCAGCATCTCCAACTTGCCCCGAAGTGCCAGCAGCGCTGGCAGACCCCTCGCGCGCTCCTCCAAAACACGGCTGAGCTCGGCTAACCGGGCGGTCAGATCTGGCTGTGTGACAAGGGCGCCTCCGTGGGCAATCATGGTGAGCTTCATCCAACTCATGAGGTTCATGGCGCGGCCGGGGCGACGGTGCATGCGGGAGGCAAGCTTGGACAGGAGCTCGAGGGCAAGGGCCGAGTCCATGCGATTGATGGTGTTTTCTACGATTTTGAGGTCGCTGGTCTGGAGGCAGGACTCGAGGAGGTGCGCATCGTTGGTTCGGAGGGCTTGGTTGATGACTGTCCCGAGGGAGGCGGCGTTGATGGGGCCGACGTGTCTCTGCTGCAATTCGGAGCGGGAAGAGGAAGCGCCAGCGGTGTCGGCAGCGAGAGAGGCTGCTACATCGACCGTCGAGTTGCCGCGCACGAGATCGCCAAACGCAGCTGGAGCAGCGGGCTCGGCATCTTCCACATCGACATCCATGTCCACATCTCTCTCTGTTGTTTCCTCGGCCACTTGGTCGGTTTGCTGCTGATCCTTCGCATCCTCGTCGTCGTCGCTCGAGAGCTCAATGGGTTCCTCGGGTTGCTTTGACAAGCCCGTGGACACGGCGGCTCTGGTTTCGTCGATTTTGGTCTTGGACCGGGTCTTTGCGCTGGGCTTGACGACTGGAGTCGCGATGGTCGCAACTTTTCTTTTGGCTGACATGGTTGCGATGTGGGGTGTTGGGAAACTGAGAGAGAGCCAATTGGGGAATCGACACGGCCTGGTATGCCAGCAAAAGACTCTTGGTTCAATGGAAGGGCCCGGGTGTGTGGCCGCAATGTTTCGAGGATTTGCTCTGGTGGTTTGCTGCGATCGAAGCTGCAGGCAAAAAAATCCAAACCGCAACCAAAACTTTTTTGCGGATCTGGGCTTGGCACGCCCAGCATTGAATGTGGGTGTTTGTGCAGCCAGTACAGGCTTGGCATAATCTTGTCACGTGCATTGCCGCGTACCTATGTACCTAGGTAGGTATTCACTCGCGCCGGAAAGTGGCTGTTGCTAGAACGGTGTGGCGCAACATGTTGCCCTCTCTAGTCTCTACTACCTGCCAAGAAAGAAAAACAGAGTTTGGCACTTGTCAACAGTATGTAAATGCCCATCTACGTGGAGGTTGGAGTCAATGAGTGATAAAAGAGAGTTGGGCGAGCGTGGGGCGCGGACAATAAAGAGTGCCCAACCTGTTTGATTTGATCTTGGGCTTTTCCCCCAAACGACAACGACAGACCACGACATCACGGGATTTGGGACTGGATTAGAGTTGACGCTGGAACACGTCCAGAGATCATCTTGCGAGGGAGAAAAGGGTCGCTGCAGGCGCGTCATTACCGCGTATCCCTGTTCGTTTAGCGTCAGTTGCGACCCAGCGCCGCAACTGTTTCAGCCTGTCGCCTCTGGTTGCCGTCACCGTCGTCTTCTTTTCGCCATCAATACGAAGTACTTCGTATCGCCATCACCATCAAGAGATCCCTCAGGTTGGTGAGTGAGCTGAAAGCGTCGGGTTGCCTGTGGTTGCTGGGCGCGCAGTCTGGCGGTACAGCCTTTTTCCCTCCTTTGTGTGCTGCCCCGTCGCATCCGGCGTCTGTTGTTCGATTCTCTGTGCCATACATGTTGCTGCAGCTTCGGTTTGCTTTGGGAATCAGCGGCTGTCCTCGTGCTGGCGTGTACTGGCATCTCGAGTGATGAACTGGAGTATTGATGATGGCATCGCGGCGGCCTGGCTGTCGAGGGGTTGGTGGCAGGAGAAAATTCGAGAGCTGGGTTTGCACAGAAGACACTCTGTGCCCCCGGTCTCGTGTGCGCACGGCCCACCACAGCTTGGATGTGGCCAATCAGAGACAGGCTCGCCGCATCGATAAGACCAATCAAGCCAGTCAGAGGCGGATCCCCTCCCTGCGTGCTGAGCTAGGCAGCTGTGATAAATAGCCCCGAGCTGCCGACCGGGACTGACATGTGTTTTCACCCAGAAATTTCGAAAAAAAGAGAAGGTCGCGGTACAAAAACACGCCGACGCCCCCAGCCGACCAACCAGCGTCCGCCAAACCATCCCCAGCCACCGACCGCCAAAAGACCACGCTCCCCGGCTCGAGTTTTTCCACCTCCGAGCACCCTCCTCCCGCAAGGCTAGCGATCCCAAGCCTATAATTCTCAGCCTTTACCCCGGCCGACTTTTTCGCCAAACTGTGAGTGGTTGCCAATTTTCTCCTTCGCTTTTTATCTTTTGGGGTTCGCGATCCAACGCGTGTGCACGTCCCCATCCATCCTGCCCACTCCCAGGTCCCCGCCACGCGCCATTGTCACTTTTTCCACCACCATTGTTGCCGTCGTCGTCGTCGTCGTCGTCGTCGCAATATCGATAATACATCCAATCCATTCCAAACAATAAACCATTTCATTTCCTGACCAAACGACTGCAACACTGCCTTGTTCCCTCGACGCGCTGGTTCGACCATGCGTTGCTAATTCGACGCCTCCTTGACCTAGCCGATTTCATGTCGCGTCGTTCCTGAACTCAGACACTCACAACCCCCGAATGGCAGTGATGGCCACTCAGCAATCAGAAGGCGCGGTTGTCGGTGAGAAGCCCGTCGCCGGCTCGCTGGAGCTCGAGAAGGATGCGCGCAATGGCAGCGTCGACGTGAACGGGTATGTTGTTGGCACTGGCCCCTTCCGTCAGAGCCGCATTAAGGTTTGCATCACACTGGACGCTGACAGCTCTGCTTCCAGCCATGTTTCCCCCGAAGCCCCAAACGACACCGACAAGACGGATTCCAAACAGAGCCAGAACCAAGGGGCTTTCTCAGCAAACAGTGCCCTGAACAACGAGTCGGCGGATGCGAGTGATAAACCAGCCCCAGACGTCGCCACAGATGCAAAGGAGACCGAGTCGGTAAAGATGGATGCCGCGACGCCGCCCGACACAGAAATGCCGGATGCGCCACCAAGTCCGGCTGCGGAGGTGAAGCAAGTTGAGCCACAAATCGAGCGGCCCCCCGAGGTTGTGCCCGACACCAAGTCTGCGACGCCATCAGAAGATCAGCTGGCGAAGCAGCCCACTCCCGATGCTGCGCCGGCATCTGATCAAAAGGAAGACGCCCCGTCCAAAAACATGTCGACTCCGGTGTCTCCCATGACCAAGACAGCGCCAACCCCTCCCGCGACTGATAAGGAGGAAGATGTGGTGATGGCGGATGCGCAGGAGACCACCGAGAGCACCCAAGAGACCGCCGGGTCGGCAGCCGCTCCGGATGTCAAGCCGAGCATCGAAAAGGACCAAGCTCCAGCGTCGCCCTCCAAGACATCCCCACCCCCGAGTGCGACGGCCGACACCAGCATGTCTGACCTGGCTGCGTCTGCCAAGGTGTCGCGCGAGCGTGATATCGACAGCGAGGACGAACCGGTGGCCAAGCGCACCAAGGTGGACCACTCCATCGAGGCCAAGAGCAACTCTACCCCCCAGGATCGCATGGATGTCGACCGCCAGTCAGCTCCCCGGGCCACGCCTGTGCAGGCTGCCAATGGTAGGCCAAAGTATCTCAACGACGACTCGCTGAACGACAATCCCATCACCGACTGGCAAAACCGGCAAATTCGCCAGGTCCTTGCAGGCGTCAAAAAGACAAAGGTCGGCGGCAACTTTCGGCAGTCGGTCGAGCACCTGTGGCCCATGCTCTGGCCGGATTACTCTGCGCGGATCGCCAACCCCACCGACATTTCGGCCATGGAGAGACGTTTGCGTGGGGACGGGCAGGGCTACAAGAACCTGGGCGAGTTCAAGCGGGACCTGAACCTGCTGGTGGAAAACGCCATCACGTTCAACGGCGAGGCCCACGAAGTGACTGCACAAGCCAAGGGCTGTCGTTCCGCCATCCTCGACCGCCTCTCCAAGGTCCCTGCCACCGAGCCGGCTCGCCCCGACAAAAAGGACAGCATCAAGCATCACAACATCCGCCACGCCGAGCCCCGTTCTGCCATTCACCAGCCATCCGTCGCCACGCCCAAACCCCCCAAGCCGGCGGCCCCGACCCCCAAGCCGGCCGTCGAGAACCCTGCCTTTGCTATCCCCCCTGGCAACAACGGGATGCCCCTCATCCGGCGCGACTCGACCAAGGTTGACAGCCGCACCAAACGTCCCGTCAAGCCTCCCCAGCCCAGAGACGTCTTCACCGACAAGCGCAAGAAGAAGCTGCCTCCCGAGCTTCGGTTCTGCGACGAGGTTCTCACCGAGCTGAGGAAGACAAAGTATTACGATTGCAACGGCGCCTTCCTCCAGCCTGTCGATGTTGTCGCGCTGCAAATTCCCACCTACTACAAGGTCGTCAAGAAGCCAATGGATCTTTCGACCATGGTCAGCAAGCTGCACGGCGGCGAGTACGCTTCTGCCAAGGATGTCGAACGTGACTTTGACCTGATCGTTAAGAACGCAAAGGCCTTCAACGGAGACGAGCATCCGGTCACGATTGCGGGCTACAAGCTGCAGAGTCTCTTCCGCGCCGAGATGAACCGAAAGGACGAGTGGCTGGCCCGGAACGCCCCGCCCGAGGTGATCAACACGGCCAGTCCACGGATCAAGGATGAGACGGATGAAGATGGTTCGGATACGGAACCGGAGCCCGACCAGTCGGAAGAGATCACCAAGGCCCAGACCAAGATGACCAGCATCCAGAAGCGACTCGACGATGAGTCCAAGAAGCTGTCCGACATGATCAACACTGGCGTGGCCAACGAAGAGGACATTGACATTTCTCACTCCATCATCAGCACCCTGCAGAAACAGCTGATTCGAGAAAAACACATCCTCAAGGAGCTGACCGCCACCGCCAAACCGGCAAAGTCCCACAAGGCTGCCAAGTCCAAGAAGCCGCATCAGCACCTCGGTGGCGCCACCAAGAAGGCCACGGCCACGGGGGGAGCGGGGGGGGGTAACCACCACGCAGCGGGAGCCGTCAAGAAGGGCCCCAAGAGACCGCCTCCCAAGAAGAAGATCACCGAGGCCGAGAAGGCTGTCATCACGGAGCATTTGAGCGAGCTGGATGGCGTTCCCCTGGAGCGTGCGATTGATCTTATCAAGAGAGACACGGGTCAGGGAGAGAATGAGTCGGGCGAGTTGGAACTTGATATTGAGCAAGTCTCTGACGAGGCCCTGGTCAGGCTCTATGACATAATCATCAAGGCCCACCCCCACCTCAAGGTCGAGAGGGAGAAGAAGGTAGTGGACAAGACTTGGGGCCAGGCGGCGGACCATCACCATTCCAACAGCAATGCAAAGTCCAAGTCGGCAGCTGCCTCGGCGGCGTCCAAGTCCAGAAAGAACAAACCCATGAGCAAGTCGGAGCAGGAGCGCCGCATTCAGCAGCTCAACGAGTTGAGAGCACAAGCTAACCGCAACCAATCCGGGAGCCAGGAGCCGATGGAGTCGATTGAGGGAACCGGCAGAGCCTCGGCCGAGCCGTCCACGGCAGCCCATGCCGACAGTGAGGATGAAGTCGACTCGGAAGAGGATTAAGGGGCGCCGTCACTTTCAGTGTGACACATGGCCTACTCTACTCTATAATCATACCCCTCGTCATGCCGCCTCCTGTTTACAGCATGCCTCGGCGGACCTGGCCCTTTATCTTGCTTCGTTTTGGAACTTTGGCTTGGCAACCCCGATCCCCGCCGAAGCGTGTGATCTTGGTTAACCTTCAGCCACAGAGTCGACCAGCTTTTGGTCCTGCCATGCCACAGTAGCGTTACCTCGTTGTGTTTCCCTCTTAGCCAACCGTCGTCGGCGTCGTCGTCGCCAAGATCTCTTTTTGCCTTTGGCCTGTAGGAATACTTGTGTACCATATTATTTGATTTCCACGGTCTTGGGCCGTCGGCACCTCCTCGGCACATGCACAGTGGGCCTTTTTCCTCCCGGATACCATCCAGAGGTTTGAGACGGCCAACATTGTGGCCATGATTCACCAAACCAGAAGGGGAGCACAGCGGCGAGAGGGCAAATAACGGTGCGTTTCATCGTTTTCGTGCCGTTATCAGGAGCGGGTGGAACTTTTTTTTCGGAGCAGCTTTGCACTTATCGGGCCCGGGTGGGCAGAGGGAGAAATGTTTGAGTAGAGGTGGGGTTGTAAACCTTTGCAAGCTTGCTGTTACTGGACGGACATCGGTATTTTCAGCATATCCATCACTGATATATCACCGACAACCCGGCAGTTACAGCCCGAGCTTACCAAGCGCGAAGGGGAAAGAAGGGGGCTTTTTTTCGGGCGCAACTTGCGCTCTTCTCAGCAAAGTCTCTTGACTGTCTGCCGCGCGTGCTCTGGCAATCAATGTGCGCCAGTCTTGAATGGCGAGACAGAGAGCGGATGGCGGAGTTCAAGTCCTCATACAAATCAAGGAAATCGAAGCACTTGCTTCCTAAGAATCTTGTTCGCCTTGCCGCGTATATGTGTACGCGGCTCTTGTTGCGTTGTGGGTGCCGCCTGTTGCTGTGTGTAGTGATATGTCGCCTCCGTTTCACCCATGATTTGAATCGCCGTGTGTTGTCTTCGGGTCTCTTTATCATACATGTTTTAGCATTGTTCTGGTGGGATTGGGGGTTCATACCATGGAAGTGATATTAGGTGCAGGCCAGCAGAAGCGAGTGCAACTGTTGATCAGTAGACCGCCCTAGCAATCTCAGGGTCCTGGGCCCCGCAGAAGACCTGTTCTGGAAAACGGTTGTCACTGAGAATGTGCCTGTTGGTGGTGTTTTCTGCTGCAAGTGTTGCGATCCTCGGTGCCAGCAGGATGCTCGCCACGAGGACCGTGTTTCAAAAGTCCTGTCCTCCACACTTGATGCAAATATGGGTAGTGTAGCGGGAAGAAAGTGTGGGGGAGCGACGAGGCGGAGGGCCCGGGTGGGTGAGCGGGCAAGCGGACCCTAATAGCAGCTTATCTGCTCGGCGATCTCGAGGCAGAGAGCAGAGAGCGGTTGAAGTCTGGTTCAAGAAAACAGCAAAGTCAGTATCATGCTGAATGAGCAGAAAGCCATAATTTCCTCATACCTTCTTCCTTGCTTGCTGGAAAGTTGTGCTGGTGGACGCTGTTGGGCAACGAGATTGCCCTGGGCCGGCTGGTGCATCTGCCCGTCGCAAATAGCGGAGACGGGTCCCGAAATGAGCAGGTCAACAACTGTCAGAAACAAAAACAACAGAGAAAGCAGTAAATGATGGCATAAAATACCAGCCATCAAACTTCAAGAGACGTCGTCTGGGTATTTCATGGTGATACTTTTGGTCAAAAAGACACACACGAGTTGGAGGGGGCCTGTCGTGGAGTGATGTTGAATGTCGGGTGATGCCCTGACGTGTTTGTTGCTGGGGCTTGTGGTAGGCGGCAAAAGTTTCTCAAGAGGGGTTGGATTTGTTAGCGCAGCTCAGGGAATGAGACGAAACCTTAGGCAGCCAGCAGCCCAGGACAGCCCACATTCGGCTCTTGGCCATTCCAACCACCAAAAAAAAAAAAAAAAGGAAAAAACAGTTTTCTTGCTGTTTCGATTCCAACCTTTCAAAAGGTAAGGTTTGGCCATTCTCACCGGCGACACGACAGCGCTCCTGCGGCGTGTATCTAGCAACAGACCGCTCCTCTTTTGGTACCTACTCTGCTCTGGTTTTTCACATGATGCTGAGCAATATGCAACGGCCCAAGTCCGAGACAGCGGAAGGGGCAACACTCGGACGTACATGAAGAATTCCATTACATATCTATCCCTCCCTTAGCCTTGTTCTGGCCTCCATCAAGGCCTTTCCCAGCCTGTTTTCCCCCCACAGCTCCCTGTCCACCGGTCCCTCCACCACTTGTTTCTCAGTGAAGCCGATTCCCCAGATGCGGTCGTTGCTGGCTGCCTCGACCAGCTCCCTGTCGCCGGTCCCCAGCAGCACCCCGCGAAGTCTTTCGTCTTGCCCAAACTTGGCCATGTTCCCTTTGACCACCACCTCCTGCTTGACCTGATCCCACTGGGCATCGTTGAATCCTTTTATTTGCCTTCCCAACCTCTTTTGCGCCTTGGGGTCCGATGTCGCCAGGATTTTGTTTGCGATGGCCAAGTCCTCAAACTGCACAGCCTTGAGATACATCATGAACTGTTCGGCCGTCTTGAACTCTAGCTTCTGGCTTCCGTCGACATCGCCGGGGGGTGATTTGGTGGTTAGAGAGTAGATTTCGTCGACGGAAACGCTAAAGTGGCTGCCGAACCACTGAGAGAACTCGCCGTAGGCCGCACCGGTCAAGTAGAAAAACAGTGGTCCGTTCGGGTCATCGTAGCTGAGTTCGGCCATTGTGTGTGGGATTCTGCCGGTGTTTTTGAAGAAGCCATCGAGGTGTAAAGTCCAAGAGGCTTTGGAAACATTATCTCTTTTGTATGTACGTGGCTAGGTGACGAACCTTGTTGAGACCATAACGGCGATGACTCAACGCCGAGAGCATACCAGCGCCCAGATGTTAGTGTTGCGGACCATGCCCAAAAGGGCCGGCTGAAAACCCAACTTCAGTCTGCATTGCGAGAGCTGCGTGCTGAGTCTTACACCGGCGGCAGCGTTTTTTGCAAATGTAAAATCTGGCGATCAAAGCCGTGGTGGAACATGGAAGGCAACAGGATGCCGCCGGTGACAACCCTAACCCGGCACTGGTCATTCCTTGATGAATCTACGAATACAAAAGGAGTAAAAAGGGGCACGTGAGGGCTTGGATTTAGACATGGTGTACATAAGGTATGTACATTATGGCAACCCTCTTTTGGCAACTACACTAACTAGGTACACTATACTACAAATACTCCGTAAACATGGTGACATGCTGACCACTAGGTATCCACAGAGGATCAGTGACGGCTCTCTCCTCCTGGCATCCAGCATCCAACAATCCAGCTGGCCGATCGAACCTCGTCGAATCCTACAACAAAAGCAAACAGTCTCATGACCTGATGACGCCCTCATCTTCCTGCTTCCTCTTTGTCCAGTCTCGTGGCTCTCGTCCGGGCTGACGGACGCCCAGACGCCAGGTGGGCGCTGCATCCCAAGGATTTCTTGCGGCAACGGGATCCCCGCAATATTGCGTCACTGTCGACAGGGGGTGGACCAAAGAGGTGGGGTCCCATTGGACGACATCGTATCCAAACCACCAAACATTCCTCCTTTGCTTCCCTTGGGGCTGTTGATGATGATGGAGACGAAGAAGAAGAAGGTCAAGTCCCTTGTTTTCTCCAAATCTCCGACATGATGCTGTGGCTTTCCCCCAGCCTACACTATACTATTCAACCCCCAGTGCCGCTTTTCCGCATCGTAGATGGTGTATACTGTCGCCGATGATGGACCGTGAACTTGCTTTCGGCGGTAAGCCCGTGACATCATTGGGGAAGAGGGCGATCGTCCCCCCGTTCGGTCCAGCCTGTCTCAAGTGGTGGATATATTCATAAGGATCCGCGCCAGCGGTTCCCAAAGGCATTTGAAAGATTTGTGTGTTCCACTTTTGATGATCCCGACCACACAAACAAAAGTTGTGCTTTTCCTCTCTCAAGACGTGACGTGTGTTGGATGCGGTGAAAGAACAAGTGCTGAACTGACGACGAAGACACCGAGATGCTCGGAAAGAAGTAAGTCTCGGTCCTGTCTCGAGAAAACCTTTGCTCATCACCATCCAAAGGTCCATCCGCATCAATGGCGCCGACTGCGGTGTTGAGGCCCTGATCCTCGGGGCCATCACCTCCATCGGCGGCTTTCTCTTTGGCTATGATACCGGCCAGATCTCGGGTATGCTGCTGTTTAGAGACTTCAAGGACCGCTTCGGCCAGGTAGAGACGCCAGAGGGACGGGACTTTCAGCCCATCATCCAGTCCCTGCTCGTCTCGCTGATGAGTATCGGTACCCTCTTTGGAGCCCTGGGTGCTTCCTAGTAAGTTTGTTTTTTGACTGCATCTAGTAGTGTTGGCATACCTAACTGTTTCATCCAGTACCGCCGACTGGTGGGGGCGCAGAAAGAGTCTTACGTTTGGTGTCGGTATCTTCATCATCGGCAACATTATCCAGATTAGCGCCATGAACCATTGGGTCCACATGATGATGGGTCGTTTTGTGGCTGGCTTGGGCGTCGGCAACCTCTCTGTCGGTGTTCCCATGTTCCAGTCCGAGTGCTCACCCCGAGAGATTCGTGGTGCCGTCGTCGCGTCCTACCAGCTCATGATCACCTTTGGTATCCTCGTCGCCAACCTTGTGAATTATGGAGTCCGGGAAATCGAGGACCAATCGGCCTCGTGGAGAATTGTGATTGGGCTGGGCATCGCCTTTTCGCTGCCCCTCGGTCTTGGTATCCTGTTGGTTCCCGAATCCCCAAGATGGCTCGCCGCCAGATCCAGGTGGGACGAAGCCCGCATCTCCTTGGCCCGTCTTCGTGGGATGAAGAACAATCCCCAGCACCAGCTTGTGGAGGACGACATGGTCGAGATGAAGGGCATCCTGGAAAAGGAGCGCGCTGTTGGCGTCGGGTCCTGGGCCGAGTGCTTTGTGCCACGGTCAAACGGTGTTCCCAAGCAGGTGTACCGTACGATTCTCGGCATCTCGCTCCATTTCCTGCAGCAGTGGACCGGCGTCAACTACTTCTTCTACTATGGTGCCACCATCTTTGAGTCGGCCGGCATTGAAGATCCGATCCAAACACAGCTCATTCTGGGCGCCGTCAACGTGGCCTGCACCTTTTACGGCTTATATGTCGTCGAAAGGTACGGTCGTCGGTGGCCATTGATCATTGGCGGTATTTGGCAGGCCGCATGGCTCGCCGTGTTTGCCTCTATGGGGACCGCGTTAGATCCCGAGAACAACCGGACTTCGGGCATCCTCATGATCGTCTCTGCCGCCATGTTTATTGCTTCCTTTGCCGCCACGTGGGGTCCCATCTGCTGGGTCGTCATCGGTGAAACCTTTCCTCTGCGCACCCGTGCCAAGCAGGCCTCCTTGGCCACTGCTGGCAACTGGCTTGGAAATTGTGAGTATTTCTTTTTAGTTTTAAAACATGACTGACAGACACCAAACTAATGACTTCTCTTCAGTCATGATCTCGTTCCTCACGCCCCTCGCGACGGATGGTATTGGGTACGCATACGGCTTTGTGTTTGTCGCCACCAACATCGCGGGCGTGCTGCTGGTGTACTTCTTCCTTTACGAGTCAGTCAGTCTCAGCCTGGAGAACGTCGACACGATGTACAGCGAGCCCAGCCTGAAGCCCTGGACGTCCAAGAAGTGGATGCCCCCCGGATATACCACACGCATGAAGAGAGACGAGGACTTCTTCCACCACGACCGGGCTCGGCATGCCAGCGGAGTTGATGATTTGGACGACCGGACCACGGCTGTGCCAAGCGGCAGGCCTAGCCGGGCGGTCGACGAAGAAAAGAAGGCCGACAGCGTCAGCGGGCTAGGTGCCACAGAGTCGAGGGAAGAAAGGGTGAACCGGGCGGTGTAAAGGGACATTTCTCACTTTTTGCGGCCGTAAGAGCACATCGATGGAGTTTGAGAGCGTTTGGAGTATTTGTGCTTCTTGTTTCTGGGAATAGTTTAGGCATGAGATATGAAGCATGATCATGATCCAACCGTCTTGAGTATTTTTTTTTACTTGTGTGAAGACTGATGAGCCTTGAACCGTTGTATGGCTTGCTAGAGACTACCGGACGAGGAATGGATGAGATGATTTTGTGACACCGGTTTGGACTGTTGGCATGGCACAAGGATAATGCCAAGACAAGATCCATTTCTGGTGAGAGCCGCCCTGCCGGAGAGTGGAGGCAGAGGGGAGGTATGGTAAACGTCCGAGGAATCATATATAGTGTAGACCTGTCAACCTCTTGAGAATGGCACACGGCGAGCCGTTGCGGGAAAGCACCTATTGATAGACATGCCGGCGGGCGCTTGGCTCGAGCCCAAGACCACCATCATGGAATGCGCTTGACGCGAACCTCTTTTTTTCCAGAGGGGAAGCGGAAACATCCAATGCAGAAGGAACAAGCGTGCATGAGTGACACCTGCCAGTGCGCACGCATGTATGTCCGATGCTGCACAGTGCAGACACGTGCGCCTGCCCCCCAGAGGTATAAGAGTGCCCTTGTCAGACTGTCCTCGACTACCCATTCCCTCCCAACCACCAACCGCCTCCATCATGATACGCTCTTTTCTGTTGGCGGCCGTCGTGGCCTCGGCGGCCTCGGCCCGTGTGATGGATAGTCTTGCAGCTGTCCCGAGGGGGTGGGAAGCTGTCCGCCGTGCGCTGCCAGACGAGACTGTATCTCTCCGCATTGCCCTCAAACAGCCGCGAGCGGAGGCCCTGGAACAAGCCGTCCTCGATATCTCGACCCCCGGACATCTTAAATACGGCAGGCACCTCACGCGCGATGAGCTCAGGTCCTACACGGCTCCCTCTCAGTCGGCTACCCTGGCCGTCACCGGCTGGCTGGAGGACCACCACATCCAGTCTGCGGTTGTTGACAATGACTGGGTCTCTTTCAGCACCACGGTCGAGAACGCCAGCGACCTCCTCAAGACGGATTTCGCCTGGTATCGAAACAGCGAGAACGACGGCGAGCTGAAGCTGCGGACGCTTGGCTACTCGGTTCCAGATGAGGTGGCAGCACACATCGACCTGGTGCAGCCCACCACTCGGTTTGGCCAACCGGTTGCCAAACGGTCCACCATCTTTGAGATGCACCGTCTTGATGCCAACGCTGCGAAACAGATCAAGCTCGCGACCGGCACGGCGGCAGGCTGCAACATGACCATCACGCCGGATTGTCTCAAGTGGCTGTACGACATCAGGTACAGACCGACAGACTCGATCGAGAACACGATTGCCTTTGCCTCGTTTCTGGAGCAGTACGCCCGCTATGACGACTTTCAGACCTTTCAGAGCAAGTATGTCCCCGAAGCCCTGGGGCAGAATTTCACTGTTGAGCTGGTTAACGGAGGCTTGGATGATCAGAAGAGCTGGCACGACAGCGGTGAGTAGTCCCTTCCCACTTGCTCATTGGCACCCTGCCGACTCTTCTTTCCGCACAGGCGAGGCAAACCTCGATCTTCAGTACATCCACGGCGTCAGCCACCCTGCCCCCATCCTGCAATACAGCACGGGCGGTCGTGGTCCCTTGATCCCCACGACGACGCAGCCCAACCCCCCGGGCACCAACGAGCCTTATCTCGAATGGCTCGCGTACCTCCTCAACCAGACCGACGACAAGATACCCAAGGTCATCTCGGTCTCGTACGGCGAAGAGGAACAGTCGATCCCCCGGGACTATGCCATCAAGGTCTGCAACATGTTCATGCAGCTCGGCGGGCGTGGTGTGTCGGTCATCTTTGCGTCGGGAGACTCGGGTCCAGGCGAGCACTGCATCCGTAACACGGACAATGCGACCTACTTTGAGCCGACCTTCCCTGCCGGTTGCCCCTACGTCACCTCGGTGGGGGCCACATACTACACCAAGCCCGAGAGGGCCATCAGCTTCTCGTCTGGCGGCTTCAGCATGTACCATGGGCGACCAAAATGGCAAAAGACGGCCGTGGAGCCGTATCTGCGAACGATTGGGGACACGTATGCGCCCTACTTTGACCCCCGCGGCAGGGCCATTCCCGACATCTCGGCCCAGGGGTCCAACTTCAATGTCATTGACAAGGGATTCAACTCGTTGCTGTCGGGCACGAGCGCGTCGGCGCCGGTGGTGGCCGGGATTGTGGGTCTGTTGAACGCGGCGAGATATACACAGGGGTTGCCGTCGCTGGGATTCTTGAACCCGTGGTTGTACAAGAATCCGGACGCCTTTACCGATGTGGTGATCGGAGCCGGGACGGGATGCCGGAGACGTAAGGAGCTGAGGCAGGGGGCGTCCTGGAATGCCACGGTGGGTTGGGATCCGGTGACGGGGCTGGGCACGCCCAAGTTTGGAAGACTGCTGCAGCTTGCGGCTCCGGGGGTTGCCAATGCTTAGATGACCTGGAGAGAGGGAGGATCAGTGTTAGTGGGTAATAGGTTAGTTTTAGAGTTTTAATGAGAGCCTTCAAGACGGTTGTAATGCTAGGTAATTGACTAGGTGGCCTGTGCTCTGCACGTGTACATAGGGCCCAGGTTTGTGTAACGGGTTTGGGTGACGTGTGTGTGTGTGTGTGTGTGTGGGCGAAAGGGTGGCTGGATTGGCCGTTGATTTGCGTCATGGTGATGCCGAGGCTGGGGCCCGATGGTTGCTGATTTGAGTTTTGAGTTTGAGGCTGTCACCAAAGTCAACGGTGAGTTGTGGGCGGTGGTGGCTGAATTGACCGCGGCACCGGCTTCAGGGGGGAGATATGCCGAAGGGAGGGAGGGGAGGGGGGCTAACTCCACTTTTCCGTTGGGCTCAAATTCGCATTTGACAGATTCTCCAACTCTGGCGGTGCACGATTGATGGGAATAACCAGCAGTTCGATCCGGACGAGAAGCGGAAAGCTACGTGGTGGTATTGGGCTGCATATTTTATGCAAGGCGGTGCGAGGATGCATACAGGCAGGCACGGCAGGTCATAAGGTAGGTACTGCATGATGGCCGACGTTGACGTTGAGGCAAACGAAGCCTTGCTGGCCCGTGCGAGCAAAAGCTTCCCCAACTCTTGGTGTTGCATCAGCTACGGTACACTACACTATGTATGTATGTATACCTACTCGTACACCGCCCAACCTGAGATACCCAAGCCTGAGGACTCCACCTCTCCAGGGCCCAGACTCTGTTATCGCACTCGATTCTAGGGATCATACATGGTCTGTAGCAGTGAGTGAAGGAGGATGTTTATATTAAATGTTTATATCTTAGGTATGGCAATTCCAGCTGAATCCTGCAGGTTTGCCCCCCCCCCCCCAAAAAAAAAAAAAAAAAAAAGTCAGTCTTGTCGATCGCAGTTTGGCAGCACCTGCACTGGGTAGTGTACAAGGCCCCCCTGGCGTCCAGCCCTCCGTTGCACTAGCGCCCAGGCGGGATCCTTGGGTGGAGAAACAACCTGGGCAGCACGGGCAGTCGGCTTTTTCATCGCGTCCCTCTTTTGGCTGCCGCGCGCCCGCCAATCAGGACCGATGGAATGCAACAAGCTTGGGCCATCTCTTGGACCAGCCCGTGCGAAACCGAAATCTGCAGGTCGGGGTCGGGTGGTCACGCATCTTTCTTTCCCCAGAAGCACCAGAAACAGGACAAGGGCGCAAAATTTATGCCTGGCCCGGTGCATTTCTCCTTCTCCTCACCCTCGCTGCCGATCCTGACTGACCTCCAGCTTCTGGTCTTTCCATTGTTTGCCTGTCTGCCTGTCTGCCTGTTGTCGCTGTCGCTGTCGCTGTCGCTGTTTGCCCCTTGCCGCCTTCTCTCCCAACACCAGCTGCCTGCGCCTTGAACCCAAGGGCCCAGAGCTGCCACAGCCGGCGCAAGCTCTCCCTTGTGAGAGGCTGACCAACGAAACCGCCCAGGAAAATTCAAAAGAGCTCCTCGTCATTGTCCCCCAAACGCCATGGACCCAAGACAACCACCACCACCACCACCACCACACCACCACCCTTTTGCGCGGAACGCTGCCGCTTCACCATTCACACGACCGTCATTCCCACCTACAAACGCGAACCCGGCGACATCGCAACCTCCGTATCCACCAGCGCCATCGCATCAGCCCGCCCACGGCCCTCCTCAATCACATCCGCCGTCCCATCCCGCGTCCCATCCCGCGTCCCATCCCGCGTCCCATCCCTCCCATCCTCCTCCGCCACCGCCAAACGGTCCTCCTTATTCCGAAATGCACGCGCGCAAACCTTCCGATCCGCCTCCATATTACCCCGGCGCCAGACAGTACGGCGGTCCCGAGCCTGGTCCCGGTCCGATGCCGCCGTCGACACACTCGCGACATCCGAGCACCTCATCGATAGCTTCGGGTCCGGGCATGACTCGCGCCATGCCGCCACCCTCATCGCCACCACAACAACAGGGACAACAGCAGCAGCAGCAGCAGCAGCAGCAAGGAGGACCAGGTGCGCACCAGATGGGCGGTCCTTATGGTCCACCAGCACCGCGCCCTCCTCCCGTTCAAGTCGGACCACCATCCTCCTTTCCTCGAGGACGTGAATTGCCCGCGCTGGAATCGCTGACAAGGACCGGTCAGCCTGGAAGCAGCATGTCCATCTCCTCCATGCTCGTCAATAGAGAGCCCCAGTACGCGCCTGGACCACCTCCAAATGGTCCCGGTCCCGGTCCCGGTCCTGGTCCTGGTCCGGGCTACAATCAACAGCCTGTTCATGCCTCTCCCCGAATGCACCAAGCTGCACCACCAGAGTACGTGCCGTTTCGACGACCACAAACACCAGAGCACCATCGCATGTATGACGGTCGCGATCCCCGAGCGCCGGCCGGAGCATCTCCCCAGGCCTACAACTCGACGCCAGAAGTACAGCGCTATGGCACTCCACAGGCCTATCCTCCAAGAGGCGGGCCACCGATGCCGCTAAACGAGCAAGGAAGGGACCCCAGAGAACCACCACCACGAATGCCAAACACGGGCGCGCCTCCCCGGCCCAACAGCCAACCGAAATCGTTCCAGCCTGTTGGACCCCCTCGAATGGAGGTGACCCGACCGCCTAATGAAATGTACGGACACAGGGAAGAGCAGCTGAGACCGGCCCCGGCGGAGGAATACAACCCCGAACGCCCCATCAGAGTGCTGAAATATGAAGAACAGCAGCGGTTCATGCCGGATAGAGAGCGGCATGAAAGGGAAAGGCAGGAGAGAGAGCGACACGAGCGACACGAGCGGGAGATGGAGTTCAGGGAAAGGGAGCGGCGGGAAAGAGCCATGTCGGGTGGTGATCCAGGACGACCGCCACATGGCATGCATCCGCAAGAGTATGCACGGCAGATGGAACAGCGGGCACAGCAAGCATACGGTCGCCCGCCAGAACCGCGGGAACAGGGGAACCACTGGCCAAGGCCAGGATACGAACCGGCGCGAGCGCCCTACGACCCGGCCATGCATCATGGACCTCCGAGACATCAAGAGTACCCTCCTGCCTCCGGGCCGCACTACAACAATGGTCCTCACCAATATGTGGAACGCCACCCGATGCCCCCCCACCAAAACGCCATTCCCCCACCCGGACCTGTTCACCCCCAGTCCTACGACTCGCCCGACCGCCAGCGCATGAACCACATGCACATGGAGCGCCAGCCACACCAGCAACAGCTCCCACCACGAAGCCGCGAGGACCAAGCCGTTCCACCTCCCTCGGTGGCGTACGGCGGCGTGGCGGGCCCACCGATGTATGACTCCCCTCGGAATCGGAGCATAGAGGAGCTCAATGCGCCACATGGAAACCAGCGAAGCTTGTTAGGGATCCAGGAGATCAACAGAAAAGGGCGCATCTCACCTCTGCCGCAAGCGGTGCAAGGAGCCCAGCCCCAGCTGGCCGGTCCGGCCGGTGAGCCGGGCATCAAGAGCGAGTTTGGACGCATGTTTTCGGGCATCGGTAGCGGCGTCGGTGCGATTTCCAGCCCTGTCCCTACGGGCGCGCAGCTCCCGTTCAATCCCATGGGATTGCTCCGCCGTGACGAGCCAGAGGGTCCCCTCCACGAGCCAGTTGTGGAGATGGCCAAGCCCGGCCGCGGAAAGAGGAGAAAGTTGAAGGAAGAAGACGTTCGCGATGAAGAAGGTAGCACGGGCAGATCAACACCAGTTGGCGGCCGTGCCAAAAAGGCAAAGACTCATGCGCACCACCATCATCAGTATGTTCTTGTCCCAGGCTTACCCGGTCAGGCGTCTAATCTTAGCAGTCATCACCACCACCACCACCACCATGGTATGGACCAAGCAGGATCCCCTGCCAACGCCGCCAACGCTCCCTTCAAGCATGTCAAGGGGTCTACTCCAGTTCCCTCCCCGACCTCGGGCCTTGCGAGGGAACCTCCGAATGCCCACCACCACCACCACCACCATCACGCGGCCCCCCGGTCTGCCCCAGCCAAGGCTGTACCACCACCTCGAAGCCCATCTCCCGTCATTCTTCCCAAGCCAAAACAAATCATCTCGTCCAAGGCGGTGCTGGAAGCAGTGGCGAGCCATCCGCGTGCCCACCTCGGCGATGTCGTCTACAAGCCGCGGTTGCAACCGGCTCGGGCTCAGGACCCGCGCACAGGACGACCGCCGCGAACGCCGTTCAAGTCCACCATGGAGCCGCTGCCTCTTGACATGATACGAGACAAGTACAACTGCACGCTCACGGTCAAGGTTGGAAAGGAGCACTTGAGCAGCGAGGTTCGCGAGGAGATCACACGGACGAGAGCCTTGTGGGGGACCGAGGTGTACACGGACGATTCGGATGTGATCGCTGCCTGCATTCACGGCGGCTGGATCAGGGGCGAGTGGCATAGGGATGTCAACATCAACCTTCTCAATCTCGACCAGGGGTACAGTGTCTCGGACGTGCGGGAGGAAACCAGACGGCAGGCCGCCACCCAGGGGCACTCTTCGACGCCTCCTCCATCCAACCTCATTGTTCTCGACGCGCCACCCAAGACGGGCCCCATGGCAGTGCCTGAAAACCGCGACCTGCACGTCAAGCTTGTGATCCTGCCCCGATTGGAAAAGTATGCTTCCACCACACGATTTGGCATCAAGAGTCGAGAATTCGGCGGCTCTCTGGCGTCGGTGGACGACGGCAGGCCTCGGATCAACGCTCTACACGACGGAATCAGCTACATGATTACCGAAATCCGGTGGCTCACCAACGGTGGCGAGTCGCAAAACAGGCTCAGGGGGAAAGCGCGACGCGAAAGGATACGAAAGGCGTTGCGAGAAATCGAGCTGACTCCGGCGTGGGCCAAGGCGACGAGCAACGGCAGTGCTCCTGGGTCGGAAAGACAAGGACCTGCCAGCAAGGCGTCCAGTGAGGTTGACAAGGAGAACCAACCGCGACATAATACGCAGGAAATGGAAGTGGAAGTTTCGAAAAGACGACAAGAATCAAAGGAAGTTGCGGATGGACAAGGGGGTGGAGAAGCGAGCAATAAGCCTGTGAGCGAGGATGCGATGACAGTGGCAGAAGAAAATGGAGTTTCCGTGTCAGAACAGGCACCTGCTGCGGCTGTGGAGGCGGCGGCGGAACCTCGAGCAGAGGCCTCTGTAGTTGCGGTGGAAACACCCGCCCCCGAGCCTGCTGTATAGGGAGATGTATCCAAGTCGGCCGTTGGGTAGACCTGCAAGAACAGAGTTTGAAAGTTGCTTGTACTGGCTTTTCGCAGCAGCGTGTTTGTTGGTAGATACCTGACGAGTTGGACAAAGGGTGTCATGGAAGAGGCGGTATGCAATAGAGAAATGACACAGTATTTCTGTGCGTATAGACCTTGATTCTTGATTACTGTCTTTTTGCTTGTGACTGCAGCGCTTTTGTTGGTGGTACAGACTGTTGATACACGGGGAGACACCTCCCTCTAGGCTTTTTTTTTTCTTTCAAAAGTCCGTCACCCTCCCGTTGTAGCTCCAGTCGCCCTTGTCACCCCACCTCAAGGGCTCGTTCTTTGGCCCGCCCACCTCGCCCGTCTTGGGGTTGACATCCCCTTCAAACTCGGGGGGCGCGCCTTTCCGGATGCCGCCGCTGAAAGTCTGCTCCGGTTCCGGCTGGGCCGTCTTTGCTTCCGCTGGTTGCTGAGCAGGGTCGCTGGACGGGGAGGAGACGTGTCTTGATGTCGAGAGGGGCTGGTCGGCGGGGACCTGATTGTGCGAGGAGAGGGCGGCTTCGGCGGCTCGCTGGAGGCGCTCAAACTCGGCCTGCTGGTCTGCTGGGAGACGGGGTGGGGAGGGAGAGGACTGGAGGAAGGAGGCGGCGTAGGTGCGTGTCGAGGGGACACGGAGAGGGCGGAGGAGCGAGGGGCGGAAGGAGAAGAGGCGGGACATTTTGTGTGGTTTTTCTTGTGAGCTGTGTGTTCGAGTGGTTGCGATGTGGAAAAATTACGGATCACAGCGGCGAAGATAGCCGAGGTGGGGGATGACGGCTTCTGTGGACCCGGCGAACCGATCGACTGACGATCTCCATCTCGAGTGGCCCGAGCTCAGATTCACCATCCTTGCACATGAATTCCATCACTAATTACACTACACAGTAGATTTGGATTGGAAATTCCACATCCAGATGGAAAAGGCTTGACCGCCACGACCCAGCCAGGCTTCGGGGCCATCAGTTTGCTTGCCGATAACTTACTGGTTCATCAAGATTAAAAGATATCATGTGCCGTCATATCTAGAGATGACGTCCCTGTCGCGATATGAAGGTGGTTACATGCTTGTCCCGTCTTTTCTTGAACTCCTTGGCTCGCGTGTGGCTCAACATCGGACAGATCTCGAAATTCCAAACTTGACAGCAGACATGTTGCATTTGGGCTCGGTTTGACGCCTAAATGGCGCTGCTGCATCATGTCCATTGGCCAGCGCCGCAGTGAGCCTGCCCAGTCCCTGGCCAGCGCCAGTGTCAACGGCATCGATCCGCCTGGAGGAAGGCCCTTGGTCATGCCGACGAAATTCCAGTTGGCCAATGGGCAGCTTTTCGGGCCGCATCGTTATCATTGGAGACTGTTCGCGAAGACGGGCTGGATCATTCGAGGAGGGGGGTGTCGGGGGGCCTTCTTCTCCTGCGGCTACCCCCGCTCCTGAGACCATGTGAGCTCCCCAACATAAGGTATGCCACGGATTTAGCTCAACCATGCCCAGACCACCACCCCTCTCTCTCCGGCCACCGCCGTCCGCAACTCAACCACTCGCACCATCCAACTTGTTGTTCGGCGTCAAACTACGCCAGTTCAACCTCTGTTTTGTCTCATAGCCCTGACCCCATGGTAGCCGACTCTACACCTTGAGACTGGACTTTTGGGAGGAAAGGGGATATCCATTCATGGCAACGCGAGAATCCTCTCCCACACCACTGCCGACCCGGCCCCGCATTCTCTTGATCCTATGATGGACGGCACCCCTTATCCACCTGCCGGGCCGAGATTTCGCCTCGTGCCCATCGACGACGCTGCTCACTATGCCGTCTCGCTCCCTGAAAACTATGAGGGGGGCTGTCAGTCTTACGACGAAGACAACAACTTGATTGGTCTGCTGATCGACTTTTCAGATCCTGGGAAAACTGTGTATACGTTAGGTCGCTTCGGTCACAACGCTGACCCTCCCGATATACATCTCGCTGAACAACGATCACGTCGAGGTTCGACCTCCTTCAGGTGTTCGCCTCTCCATGCTTCCTTTCAGCTGATCCCAGAAACGGGCGCTGTATTGCTCTGGGATCATACATCCTCGCACTCTGTTGAGCCTTTGGCAGGCCCCAACAGTTGGGGGATCAAGTTCCGTGGCGAATCCTCCCAAAGATCGGTTCTGATAGCAAGAGGGATCAACAGCCAAGTTGTATTTGGGGCGTCGGGTAGAGAAAAGCTTTGTCACTTTGACATTCAGTGGCTGAACGACGGCATGTATGATTTCCACGTTGACGAACCGTACTATGTGGGCCCGCAAGATTCCAGGATGAAGCGTTATGTACAAAACAAGAGATTGGGCGGCGGTTCGTATGGTACCGTCTACTCGGCCCTGGACGCCGAAACAGGAAAGATGATTGCTGTGAAACGATTCCACAACCTCTCGGGCAAGCGTCTCGCATTTGCAACAAGAGAGGTTGATAATTTGAAGAAGAAGGCCCTGCGGGAGCATGTGAGTTGATTTGCACCCCCTTTCAACATGGGATGCTCGCCTGACAATGTTTGACAGCCACACATTCTGAGGATTATTGATTCTGCTGGGGGAGGGAGCAAGGACAACTGGGGCGAGATCCTTATGCCCTTGAAAGAAGGAAACTTGAAGGACCTATGCGATGCCATGACGGAACAAGAACGGTGGGAGCTCTCTCATGTCGTGCTCTATCAGATGCTGCTGGCCCTCGAGTGCTTGGCCAACAACGACGTGGTTCATCGAGACGTCAAACCGGACAACATTCTCTATGAGCGCGCCCAGGACGGAAGCTACATTTTTTGCTTGGGGGACTTTGGTCTTTCCAATGACCCGGAACGAGCCATCACCGCTGCCGGCACCGAACCATTCATGGCCCCTGAAGTGTACAACCGCCAAAAACAGACGACCAAGATAGATATTTGGTCCTTGTTTGCCACCATCGTTTGGATGCGGAACTCCCAATTCATGGATGTTTGTGCCCGAAGTGGTGGCGCCGATTTACATGCGTGGATTATCTCCGTCTCGAAAACTCAAGGCTACGAAGCAATTCAAACCATGGCCAGTCATGACTACAAGAAGCGGCCATCTGCGAGGAGACAACTTGACATACTGGAGGCAGGACAATTCGAACTCGAGGAGGAACAAAATCCCAGTGATATTTTAGCAGCGCAATTCGCTGCAATGGGGTTCCAGGGTGGATCTGCCGCGAGCTACGGATCTGACGCCAGCACCTTTGCTGCATCCTCACCGGAGAGGCCATATTATGAGCCTTACACCACAGGACTCTACTATGGAAACCCAAGCCATACGAATGGCCAAGCAGTATATGCCCCCCCTCCAATGGGAAGTTCAGAAGCTCCGCGCAACCAGGGGGTCAGTATCACCCATTCTGTTCAGTCTGTGTCCTTGTACGCTAACAACCCAGTAGATGCACGGCCTGGTCAGTAGTTGGGGGAATAGCCCGTATGGTCCGTTACAAAGTCAGGGTAGCGATGAGGGAACAGTTATCCCAGATACGCCAACGGCGGCTCCAACCATTGCCGAGGACGACGGCTTTATGTATGAGGAGTACATGGAGGAGAGGAGAAGGATGAAGGGGAAGAATAGGGGGGGCATATAGCGTGTCTCGCCCGTCTTTCTAACGTTAGGGCGGCATGTTTGCATTATACCCACATTGTCATTTTGATCGTTCATGGTTCCGGTCGGCTGAGGTTGGACCAGCATCAGCATCCAGGAGTAAGTTGACACAATTTAACTACGTTGCATACATGTTACCCACGGAGTACCTAGCAAGTTATTGAAACAGACGCCCGGAAGATGAAGGTGTTTTGGGTGCGAGAACTTACAAGAATCAGGAATTGGAAAATCTGCTGAGGCAAGCCGGGCGGATTAGAATGGACATACCAACTCTTAGAGATCTGCCCCGTTTGCTCATTGCGTCATAACACAGAAGTATGTCATTTTCCAAGAGTTTTAGCTGTGCGCCATCACACAGCCGATAGACTGCGCCTCCACAAGTCACCCCAATTGCCATGTACGGACTTTGCGGCAAAGAGAAATGCCAGTTCTGTAACGTCCAGTAAGAATTCCCGATATCGCATGCAGAGCCTGAAGCAGAGAGAGCCTGTGACTCCCCTGCGCCGGAAATAACAGTTGTACATACTTCGTAGGACGCGGGTGTTTTCATTGCCTTGCATAGTGAAATTCCACGTTGTTGGCGACAGGCTTGATGATATTGGAATTTTGAGTGCCAAGGATGAACCAAATGTTGAGTCATTTTCAAATACAAATCTTGTGAACACCAACATTGAACAACGTGCTAGGAAAAAAAGATATGGGTGATGAACATGATAATCGTTGAGATGATAAAAGATTAGGACGAAACGTGATTTGAACACGTGACCTACCGGACTGCAGCCGGTTGCTCTACCCCTGAGCTATTCGTCCAGGTGATTTGTTGATGACTGACACTGCAGGAGCAAAGCTTATGTAAGTAATTCGTCTGTCTAGTGTACTTCAAAGACTTGAAAAGGGGTTACGGATACAAAAGGGGTCACGATTCACGTCTACAATAAGCCCACCACGCCACCGAATACAGGGCCACGAGAAACGGCCACAGATGCATAACACCTTATTTCCACCTCTCGACGCCCTTGAATCCTTGCAGGACTTTCTGCTGGGCATTATGATTTGAAGTGGGCGGCGCAGACGGACAATGCCGCCGAAGCTAAAAGCTGACATGAAGCTCAGCATCGTAGCCGGCCTTTCTCATCTGACTGTCTCGGCCGAGACATTGCGGCGTTATGCAGAGATCTTAAAGAAGTTGCAAAATACCCAGAGCCTCTAGAGAACAGAGGATAGCCCACGCTTACGAGTTAAACTGTCGACATTCCTCACCCCTTCCAGGCTGCATTGTGATTCTTGGTGATGATCCCAAATAGCGCTTGGCATTCCATTCGTGGTGATTCAGGTACACACGTTGACTGCGGCGGTTGCCATTCCAGTGTCTCTTATTTCGTGAAAACTTCACTTTCTCCTGCCTGTATTGTAGGTCGGCGGCGGCACAGTCGTACTGGATCGTCAAATCACCTACGGTGCGCTGATGGCTTGGCAGCCGCCGATCTGACCGGCCGTCTTAAACGGGCAGCTGTCGAAGAGGCTCAGTGAGACATGTGCTTGGTAAACTGGGAGCCTGATGTTGGCTTCATGATCACTCCCTCTCAATGATGAGTGAAGAGGCGATACTTGTCGGGCTTCTGCAGAACTTCACAGAAGGATGCCGTTGCCTGTCGTGACGTCTCCAAAATGAGACCGAGTCATGGACCCATGAGACAGCCTCAAATGTAGTCAATCGTGACTTTGAAGATATAAAAGCCTGTGTTCTGCCCAGCAGTTGAGTCACATCATCACCATCAACATTTCATCTTCTCTCACGGAACAGTCCTCATCTTTCAGTCATCTCCAGCCAGAAAACCCTCAGCATGCAGCTGCTCTCCACCCTCGCCCTCCTGGGCAGCGTCCTCACGGCCTTCGCCAACCCCCTCCCCTCCCCTGGGCTCGTCGGCGAGTTCAACAACGACCACGACATCACCCCTAACGGCACCGTCCTCGTCTCCCGCGACATCCGCGGCTCCATCCCCATCGGGGCCCACGCCATGGAGCACCGCTTCCAGCCCGTCATCGACTTTGACAAGGACGGCTGCTACTACACCTCGGCCGTCGACCGCTCCTCCAACCTCAACCCCGGCCTCGGCACGGGCGGCTGCCCCCACCACAACTGCCGCGAGCTCAACCGGCTCGAGAACAACAACGTCTACTCCCGCCGGCGGTGCAACAACGGGTGGTGCGCCATCATGTACGAGTACTACTTTGAAAAGGACCTCTGGGCCTGCGGCAGCGGCCACCGCCACGAGTGGGAGAACATCATCGTCTTCGTCCAGAACGACAGACCCCGTCGAGTGTCCGGGGCGCGCCACGGGAAGCACGACCGCGCGACCAACAGCTTCCGCGTCAAGGACGACACCAGGGTCAAGATGGTCTATCACAAGGAGGGCGCCGGAACGCACAAGTAAGCCTAACTCTATCATCTCGATCACCCAGGCCGCTACTAACACGAGCAAAACAGCTTCCGCACTGCCAGTGCGGGCGACGACAAGATCGAGAACCACACCGGCCAGTGGTTCCTGGGCCGTCTGGTCGGCTGGAACAACTGGCCGAGCGTTGCCATGAGGAACAAGGTTCTGGACGGCAAGAACTGGAGCAAGGATGGCGGCATCCGCCCAAAGCTGGGCGACAGGGACTTTGCCGACAACCTGAGGCAGGCTGCTGGCAACTCGGTCCCTGGCTTCAACCCCAATGTGGATGGCTAAATGGTGCTTGGTGGGGACGATTCGCTGCAATCGTAAGGTACGAAGCGGGATAAGGTAGGAGCAGTAATCAGGTCTTGAAGAGTTGTATGTATGTACAATAGAAAGCTAGTTTTTGTGTTTCGACATGAAGCTTCAGTGGTGGTAAACTCTCACGTTGGCCCACAGTTCAGTGTAACTGCCTCCTATTTCCATAATGCCATGATGCGGTAGGTAGCTAAGCAAGTTACATCCAAGCTATATCAATTCCATGTTTTACAGGCCACCCATGCAAGACAGATGATCTCATGTCTGTAGTACTTATCTCCACAATTCCTAATAGTACAACAAGTCTTCTCTCTAATGGTGGCAGGAAAGATGACGACAACAATATCTCGTACAACTGCACGCGTAAGACGTGACCGCCCGCTCCGATCATGCCAACGAAATGCCGCATGATAATGGTACACCAAATGCAAAAAAAAAAAAAAAAAAAGAAAAAAAAAAAAAAACCCTCTTGTAAATCGACACGCAACGTGTCATGATTTTGCCAGCCAGCTAGCCCATCAAACAGAAAAAACGCCAGATAACCCATAATGTTGTCGCGCCGTGTAAATGTCGCAAAATATGCCTCGTTTGCCCTTGGAAAAACAAATCACCCGCCGTCAAAGCACTGCTCGACCATCACGCGCAAACAGTCGGCGAAACGCCATTGTAACCCGTCCCCGTAGCCATCCCACAAGTCGTTTCCCTCCCAGTTTCCCATATCCCGGCCGTTGGGCTCAAGACCAGCGCCGGGATCTCTAGGTGTTCTTTGTCGCCTTCCACCTCGACTCTGAATCGTCCAATCTCGATGAAGCCGAGCTTGGTGTACAGGCGAAGCCCCATCGGGCTTGCAAACACAGTGGTGTGCAATCCCAGCCTCTGCGCCTCATTGATCCCCCACTCTGTCAGGGCTCTGCCTGCTCCCCGGCGTTGGTAGTCGGGGTGGCAGAGCAGGATCCTGAGCATGACGTGTCCTCCCTGGTACTTTGCATCGAAAAAGGAGGCCTTGTACTGGACACAGGCAGATTTGAAGGCGTTCATCCTGTCCTTGTGGCCAATGGTGATGGGGACGCCGAGGGAGGATGGCCGTTGGGACGGGAGCGGCTCTGTGTAACATGGGTTGCGGTTAGCTTCTTTGTGTCTGAGACAACATGTCAACATGGTGATAAGATCAAGAAATGACGTACCCAAGCTCCCGGTACGGGCCTGGACCATGTGGTGCGAGGCCGGCGTATCCCAGACGGCAAAGGCGGCGACCTGCATGGCCCCGGCCTCGGTGGCGCTCGGCATCTCGCAGACGACCACGGTGCTGGATGCTAGATACTCTGCGCATTTCTGCTGGCAGAGCAGAGCAAATTCGGATGCGTAGAGATGGCGATCGGGAAATCGGTAAGGGTAGATGGGATCCTGTCGCGATGCTGCGTTGAGGACATCTGTCATGGCTGGGAGATCGGCCTCGGTAGCCAGTCGGAGGTTGTGGTGGAGGGAAGCCATTTTTGGGACTACACTACTCCGCCTGTGGGGTGAGGACGTGCAGTGGTGTGGGCATGAACATGATGGGACTGGGAAGAGAAAAGGGGAGATGATATACACTAGTGCTAGATGGCCGGATTGGGTAGGACAATGACGATGGCGAGGCGTGGGAGGGCAGAGGCAGAGGGCAGAGGGCAAAGGGCAAAGGGCAAAGGGCAAAAGATGGGATGACATGGGATTTTGGTTTCTTCAGACCGAATTTCCCACATTTCGGCAGACTGGGGGGTGACCTCATCTGGACTTGCCCTGCCTTGGAAAGTCGAGACTTGGCATGACGTAGGTCAAGCTCTTTGGCTCCCGCAGCCGCTGCTGTGCCGCAGCTCCCCACCCCCATTTGTGATCACGGGCAGGAACGCAGCGTTTCTCAGGGTCCCTTCAGGTTCCTCATCGCCGGGCTTGGCTACTTCCTTCTTGGGGGGGGGGGGGGGGGGGGACCTGGACCCCTGATTAACCCCATTGCATTTTAACCAAACACACCAATATTATTTAAAAAAAAAATTAATTAATTTAAATTTAAAAAAAGGGTCCAAAAAATTTTTTTTTTCTTT
>JAULSY010000076.1:53215-176145 GCA_030512305.1 Cercophora samala | reverse complement strand
AATTAAAGGATTTAAATTTAATACTATTATAAAAAGAAAAGGATAATATAGTAGTAAAGTAATATCGGAAATTAACTTTAATATAAGAAAAAGTAAAGGTAATAAAGAAGTTAAAGGAAAATATAAAAAGTAAAACCGTTAATATAAATAAACCGATAAATATTATAAAATAATAAAAATAACGGTAATATTATAGGATAAAAAAACGCGGAGGATTATAGGGTTTAAGTTAAAAAATAAGTATTTAACGGCTTTAAGTAAAGCGTTAATTAAAAGGTGTATTAAATTAATTAGAGGGATTTATTATTAGGAAATTAATACTTTAATAGTAAAACTTAAACTATTAAGTTCGGCTTTAACTAACTACCTGGTTCTCTCCCTTATATAATACTAGAATTAAGCACTTTTTTAACCTCTATATTGGATTTGACAGGTTCCTGCTTCAACAGTCAGGGGTTGCAAACCATCATATTCCCGATGTCGTCGGATTGTTCTCAAGCAATTTCCTTGATTGTTGAAGAGGACTGCGATACAACTGCGAATCTGAATTAATAGTACGAGGAAGTGACTATGGGTTATGGATCATCATTGTCCGTTCTTCATATCTGGTTCTTTAATATAAACAATCTTGCCTTACTCTTCTTTCTCTCTTCCGTGATGTGGCATGTAGCATTTGGACGTTGGATAGAGGTACACAGTCCTTCATGAGGCCTCTTATATATCTCAAACTCCTGTTTTAATTGATGCGAGGCACACCTTGACATACCACCTCTCAGCCATCTCTCAGTTATGAGCCTGTTATCGAAACCCAAAATGGCCTGGCCATGGTATGGGTATGAAGCAGGGTCCTCTAGAAATTTTCACATTATTCTGCAGAATAACCAGACTTTGTTCTCTTTGATTCCCATACCACAACACGTCTCGGCATCGCACACACATCTCAATCATGGCGAAAGAGACAACACATGAAAGGATTATTCCCAAGATCCTCCCCTATGTCCCAGTGACGGGACCCCAACCGCCAACCGAAGAAAAAGATGCTTCCCATCGGCCTTGCAATTGCCATCACCAGTCTGCCAAGATTGACAAGGTCAATCCAAAAGGTTAGAAGTCCTATTATCATACTACCTATCCACGCCATCAATCCTAACCAACTCCTAGGGATGCCATAATCAATCGCCGCCCCAAATCCCTCGGGAAAACCGTCAAAGAGAACCACCGTCTGAATGAGCGCCTCAACGAACAGCTGACCCATCTGACCACAACGCTGCAACAAGCCAACAACCACATGTCTGGAATCCACCAAGTCCACAAGGACATGAGAAATCTCGGCGTTGGCATGAAGAACCTCTTCTTTGACACCACACAAGTCAAAGACGGTGTGCAGCTAGTCGGCAACGAAATGCTAAAGGCGAAACATGACATGCAAGTGTTTAGCGCATGTGCAAGAGGGTTATTTGACGAGGGCACAGAGGGGGTTCAGGGACGATTTGTACAGGTTCAGTCGAGAGCTGGGACGTATCCATAGTTTCACAGAAACGGTCCGCGACATTTCGGAAGAGGATTGTACCGGGCAATGGAATACCAAAGCTTTGGACGGCGTTTACGGCGATATCTCCAACCTCTGCGAGAAAATGGCAAAGTATGAAGGCAGGATAAGAGCTCCGCCTGGCAGATCCCAAGAAGGGGGGAAAAGGTAAGTCGTCTGCCAGTTGTTAGGGAGGACCTCTTCGTCAGGCACCCGCTGGCCTTGCGTAACGCGAAGCACCGGGTATTCCTCCCATAACTCAGTTCCCAAGACATATATATCCAGAACAAAAAAACAAAAAAAACTTTGTTTCTCTATCCCCATCTTAAAACTTCAATAAACGCCCCTGGTATTGTTGTCGTTGTTGTTCCCCATCCATTTCCCATATCGTAAACCATATTATACACTTTCTCCCCCTTCCTGCTCTTACACCTTGAACCCAAACCCAGCCATACAACTCCTGTACTGATCAATCGTCGACACGCAGTCCTTTTGTGGGTCGGCGGCCCTGGAGAAGAGCATGCATTCGTCGCGCTTGGCCTTTTCGTCTTTGCACACGCAGCAGGGCTGTATTCCAGTCTATTAGTCTCCTTCCCATCCTCTTCATTTTTAGACAAAAAAAAGGATGAACCAACCTTGGGCTTGTCAGCAGCAGCAGCAGCTGACTGGGCAATCACCGGCGCAACCGGGGCGCTGGAAGCTATATAGGTAGCTTGTTAGTCACACCACACACTCACATTCTTAGACAAGCGAGGGGGCCGGGGGGTGGAACATACCGATAGAGCTGGCGGTAGCTTGGGCGGAGGACATCTTTTTTTTATGCTTTTGTGACGACGGGAATGACAATACGAAAAAGGGAATGCTGTGTTTGGGGGAGAGGTTCAAAAGGAAGAGTTGACAAAGGTGCGGGAGCTACCGGCAAGCTGTGAGCAAGTTGATTTGTCAATTGGGCGATTTCTAGAACGTTTTTCCCCCTCCACTGTGAGCCGCTGAGCCGCCCTGCCGCGAAAACGCATGCCAAGAGGGGATGGCGTCAGATCGACTTTTTTGTGGGGAGTGGGTGGACCGGGGTTTGGTGGGGGCACGTGATACCCTTTGGGGTCACCATCTTTATGTCGTGGCTGAAGGTGAAGTTTTGGGGGACTTTGGTTAAAGGAGATAACGGGTGGTAGTACTGTAAAACAAGCAGGGAGAGAGATATGCTCGGAGGGTTGGGTTGGTTTACCTACCTGAGTGTGATAGGCACATCCCGCCCATGCTATGAAAAGTTGGAGAAAGACAACACCGCCAAAAAGCTCACCAGCTAAGCTATCTACGATGTAGGTACAAGGTAGAGGCAGCTGGCTACGAAAAACCGGCTTATGTGGCGGTTTTTACATGTGTTTTTTTTTTTTTTTAAACCTTCATCGGTTTGACATCGCAACATTGCCTTCGCTTCACCACTGATGCGGTGGGATAGCGCTTCGGCTGTTGTATGTACATCACATCGCAACATTGCCTTCGGTCGCTTCACCACTGATGCGATGGGATAGCGCTTCGGCTGTTGTAAGAAGTGTCAACCTTGGGTTTTTGTGCTTGAGCATATCTCATTAATCCTCTTAGGTTGAGAAGCTGTGGGTCATAACGTTGTAGGTCATTGAGCGGTTCACAGTTCTCAAGCTAAGAGAATCAGACCAGATTGCTGAGACTTTTCATATCCTCTTTTTCTGCTGGCAGCCTGACTCGAACTGGGGAGGTTCAAGAGGTAGTGCTAAGCTTGAAGGACGTCCCCCAAAGGGTCGTGTTTGACCGTTGCGCTACTTGTCAACGCAAGCCACTTTGGGTTGAGTTCAGGTGGGGGAGAATGGGTGTAAGTAGCCGTTGTGGCATGTCTGGAGTAATCTTGGGCAAACGGACAGCTGGGAGATATTTGGTACTTAGGAAATGACATTTGGATACGAAGTTACTCAGTACTAAGATCTTACCAGGAGATGTAGTTTCTATTAGACTGTGAACAGATATATGCCAAGCCTTTCGCACTAGTCACCCAGTGCAAAAAGCACACCACCGTCGCTGATGATGCTCTCAATTTCATTGCACATACAGATAAGTAGCAAGAGAAGGAACACGCGTCACAACCGCGTGATTTCAATTCACGAGCCATACCCTGTTTCATTGCTGGTGAGGTTATGAAAGGCAAAGCAAAGATGGTTTCCTTCGTGCAAGTCTTCACCCACCAGAACTAACAATGCGTCAAGCAAACCAACCCCGTGAAGCATGACCTTCAAAAACATCCAGCATCCCTTTTCAGAAACAACCCCATATTGAACTAGTGTAGTGATGGAAGGAGGCGCTCTTCAAAGAAGGAGACGTAGCACTGATGCAAAAGAAAACCACAAAAGAGCTCACCGGCCGAGTATATTCGAGGCCAGCTACGAAAAACCCCCTTAACGACTGCGCTATGGCGTCTGAGCTGTGCTCTGTACTTGACGAGGTGCAATGTGGAAAAGGGACATCGGTATTATGAGCGGTGTCCACGGGCGGTAGGATGGGTGTCTTGACTAGATTACACTAGACCAGTGGGGGCCGGCATGGGCATGGGGTTGATGGGGGCCAGGGGTTGGGGAGAGGTGAGAGTGAGAGTTCAGAATGGGAATGAGTGGTGGTTATATTGGTGGTATCTGATAAACTTGAATGACATGATGGAAATGTAATATACATCCAGTAAATTGAAAATCAAGCCCTTGCCCCAAACGCCAAAGTCCCTTTGCCGTCAAGATACCAACATGTCGATCCAACTGTGGCCACTGTCTTTCCCTAGTCCATTGCCTCTGCTATCTCGCGGCTCTGTAACTCAGAAGCATGGCTCAGTATGTTCCCTCGATCGTTCCAAGATATCTCCCAAAATGTTCCCATTATGTCGAACCATGCTTTTAAAAAGCCCGTAAATGGTGTGGTTCTCTGATCATGCTGTCCGTGTCTACGGTTCCGTGACTGAAGATGTGATATACCATGTCTGTCCCCCCTCTAATCGAATCCAGAAATCCACTTCCCCCACCTCAAGGAATAATCAACTCCTCTATACTCCTCTTCGCAATATCAATAATCCTCAAACAAGTCGGCTGTTCCCCCCCTTCTTCCTTCCCCTCCCCCAACTTCACATACCCCCTCCCCTTTTCCACCACCCCTCTCTCCACCAACTCATCCATCAACCTATGCCTCGTCCTCGACCTCTCCTCCATCATCCCAATAATGTCCTTCAACCCCAACATCCTCATATCCCTACACTCCACATCCTGCACCCCATAAACATCAATCTTCAACAGCGCCCTCACCGTCAACCTCCACAAGTTACTATCCATCACCGTCCCCTCCAGCTTCTCCGCCGCCCCGCACTGATACGGCTCCTGCTCCGCCAGCGTCCCCCACAACCCCCCATACTCCGAGAGCGTGAACACAATGCTCCTCCTCTCGGCATCAGCAGCAGCAGCTTCTTGATCAACCATCGTCAGAATCCTCATGTACGCATTCGATAGCGACGGGAGCAAAGCGCCCAGCATCATGAGCGACTGAAGCGACACCATCGGCGGCTTTGCCAACGTGCCCGGGTTATCCGGGTTGAACAAGGGCACGTCGCTGCAGACTTTGCAGAGGATGGCATCGTGCGCTGTTCTTGAGGCTGCTCTCGTGATCCGCATGGCGAGGGAGATGGATTTGGGGAGGACTTTGACTGATTCCATTGCTAGGTACAGCGAGGCTAGGCAGCTGCATGTGGGGGCATCGTCGGAATGTTGGGAGTGAGGGTCCGCGCTGGGGGAGGAGGACGAAGAGGAGGAGTTGCCTCCGGGGGAGAGACCGGGTACGCAATTATCGTCGGGAGTGGCGGTGACGTTCGGGATGGAGAAAATCTGCGCGACGTCTTCTTGGGAGACTTCGGGGACGGCTTTGGCGGTGGGCTCTTGGCACAGAGAGGAGTTGAAATCGATGTGTCCTAGGCCAGTGCCGAAGGCGAAGAAGGGGCTTGGGGTTTTGTTGGGTTGGTCGATGGGGAGTAAGGGGTCGAGATGTTGCGGGAGGGGGTCGTTTGCGAGGTATTGGTTGGGTGGGAATTGAGTGGAGGGGTCGATGATGTCTATAAAGTTGAGGTCGGTGTTGCTCATGTCGAGGAAGGAGAAATCGAGATCCATGGCGAGGGTTGGGTCAAATTCTGGAAGCACAAAGTCGTTGGGGTTAAAAGCAGGAATAGGGTTGATGGTAACTGGAACAGCCGGCGTAGTAAATGTGGTAACGGCATTTTGCTTGTCTTTCTGAGTATTGGATTCAGTGTTCTCAGCGGCATCGATCTCAATATGTGCTCGTTTTCTCGGCCGTCCCATGGGTTTCTGAGGCGAGTAGACACATTTGATCCCTTCGCGCTTGCATCGAGCGCATCCGTCGATTTCTTTGGAACAAGCGAGCTTTCGGCCTCCTGTAAGAGGGTCAGAGGACTATCCTCAAATGAAGATCAAGGATGGCATACGGCATTCGTCGCAGGCACGACGTTTTGGCTGTTCGCCAGCCTTGCTGGCAGTGTTTGGATCCATTTTCGAGGCTCTTGGGGGACCGCAGTCACTCAGATCGTCGCTTATAGATGGATATCCAATTGATAAATGTCTATGTGATTAAAAGTTTGCCAGTTCTTCAAACCAGACGCGAGCTGTCGAGTGGTAGTGTCTGAACCGGTTGTATGTGAAAGCAGGCAGAAATTGAATGTAATATGTTTCGGGATGGCGGTCAACGTAAGCAAGCATGAACAAAAGGGCGTGTTGGTTGGGATACCTATCAGCTGAAGACGATATGACCTGTTTGTCCGAACCCACGTAACCGAGGGGTACCTATAAAGGATTTGTAGCACAACCCTCCCCGCGCAAAACCATCCGTCTGCAGCTCATTTGTTCGTCAAAAGTAAAACGGCTCAATCGTGCTCTCGCTGGCCATTGGAGGAGGAGCATATCTCGCAGTCATATATAAAGGGAGCCGCACTTCCGGTGTATCATTTGTCAGCACTCGATTTCTAGCTATCAAGGTTCACATGTGTAACTGTCGCTGCTTTAACCAGGTTCTTGTTCGTCGTCTACAGGCAGTGAGTGGGACTGCAGGTTGTTTGCTTGTCGACATGCAGTTTCTGGCATGCTTGTAGATGGGAATTGTCGCGAGAACACATGCTGCAAAAACAACTTGGAGACAATAGTGTATCGATTTTATCTCGACTTCCACATTCGAGTCCCTTCGAGATCCTGTCAAGAAGTTCATATGAGGTGGGGTTTGAGTTTCTCAAGAGTTCAAGACTTGTCCCAGAAGGGCTAGCACGTCCCTTAGCTCCGCTCGGCACAAAAGCGGTGAGCGAGCTGGGCCCCGCCAGACTCTAAAGATTGGCAGAATTCACTAAAAAAAAGTTATCCATGGAAATTCTGGGGCCATCGGCAGCAGCGCGACAGCAACCAGTCCAGACATCCTGATCGTCAAATTTCAGCACAATGAAGTCAAAACCGGTAGAAAAAAAGCGCAAGGCTAGGGACGAGGAATCCGACTCGGAATCCGACGACGAGCTCGGCAACGGTCTTTTCGACGGTGTTTTGGAGGCCAGCGAAGATGAGGAGGACTACATTCCGTCCGACGAAATCGATGATGGCGACAGCGAAAGCGAGGTCAGCGACGGCAGCGAAGACGCCGAGGAGGAAGATGAGGATGCGCTCCTGAGTGACGAAATTCCGTCTGACGATGACATGGGGAAGCTGAGCAAGGGTGCCGAGGAACTTGAAATCACCGAACCAGGCGTCGACCCAAAGCCAAAGCACCAAGAGGAAGAAGACCGCAATTACAAAGTTGTGAAGGACGCCAATGGTGGAGAGAGATATGTTTACGAGTGCGTTAAAATCGGAAGCCTGGCTTTGCGAAATGGAGGACTAATACGGGGGTGTCAACAGTGAAATCGACCCAGTCTACGATTCTGATGATTCGGATGCGCAAGGCCCCGTTAACACGATAGGAGACATTCCTCTCACCTTCTACGACAGCTACCCACATATCGGCTACGACATCAATGGCAAGAAGATCATGCGCCCAGCCACTGGCGATGCGCTGCAAAGTCTCCTCGATACCATTGAGGTCCCCAAGGGCTGGACTGGTTTGACCGACGTTAACACCGGTAACCCGCTTAACCTCACACAGGAGGAATTGGAGTTGGTTCGTCGTGTTCAGCATGGTCTTGTCCCTGATGAGGGCTATGACCCATATCCCGATACCGTGGAATGGTTTACTTCCAAGCAAGAAACGATGCGTAAGAAGAAGCCTGACAATTCGTGACAGTGAAGTAGTAGCTAACCTGAAATAGCCCTTAGCGCTGCGCCCGAGCCCAAGAGGCGCTTCTTGCCTTCCAAGAACGAGGCTAAGCAGGTGATGAAGTTGGTCCGCGCCATTCGCGAAGGCAGAATTCTCCCTTACAAGCCCCCTGAGGAGCGTGAAAGAGAGGAGGAGGAGAAGGAGGAAGTTCAGTTCGATCTTTGGCAAGATGAAGAGCCAGCGGCACCGAACCCAATGCACATTCCTGCGCCTAAGCTTCCACCTCCCGGCTACGAAATGAGTTATAATCCTCCTGAGGAGTACTTGCCGTAAGTGGAGAGAAGATTTGTTGGTTCCAAACATACAGACTAACAACCGCGATAGAACAAAGGAAGAGCGTGAAGAGTGGGAGAAGACTGACCCCGAGGACCGCGAGAAGGAGTTCCTCCCTCAAAAGTTCAACTCTCTTCGCAAGGTTCCTGCGTGGGGAACTTTGGTCAAGGAGAGATTCGAACGGTGTATGGACCTTTATCTCGCTCCTCGTGTGCGGAAGAACAGGCTCAACATCGACCCCAACTCGCTTCTTCCCAAGCTGCCTTCACCTGCTGAACTGAAGCCATTCCCTACCGTTGTCCAGACCATCTTCCGCGGCCATGAAGGCACAGTAAGAAGTGTTGCGATTGACCCAGTAAGTATTCCTCTATTTATTAAACATGTGCGTATAGGACAAATGCTGACTGACTATCAACAGACTGGTGTGGCCTTGGCTACAGGTGGCAGTGACGGCACTGTGCGCGTGTGGGAGCTGTTGACTGGCCGTCAAGTATGGTCTGTGAAGTTGAGCAGCGAAGACCCAGTCTACACAGTCCGCTGGAGACCAACCAAGGATGCCTTTATCCTTGCTGCTTCTGCTGGCGAGGATGTCTTCCTGATGGTCCCAACACACTCGAGCGTCACGCCTACACTTGACCAGGCCAGCCGTGATGTTCTTGCTGCCGGCTTCGGCTATGCTACCAACGGTCAACAACCAGCTACAGCTCCTGGCAAGGAGCCTGCTGGCAAGTGGGCTAGACCTGGCACCAAGCTCGAAGATGCAGGTGTTCTGGTAAGAGTTACAGTCAGGTCCGCTGTCAAGGTCATTACTTGGCACAGGAGAGGTGATCACTTTGCGACAGTGTCCCCTGAGGGCCAGCGCAGCTCTGTGGCGATTCACACATTGTCCAAGCACCTTACCCAGATTCCCTTCCGGAAGCTCCACGGTCTTGCGCAGACTGTGGTGTTCCACCCGTTGAAGCCACTCTTCTTCGTCGCGACGATGCGCACAGTCCGGTGCTATGACCTGCAGAAAGTGGAGCTGGTCAAGATCGTCCAACCTGGTGCTAAATGGTATGCCACCCCATGTCGAGCTAACGGAGATGATTTGCTAACGAGTTTGCAGGATTTCGTCACTTGATATTCACTCTGGCGGCGATCATTTGATTGTCGGCAGTTACGATAGGCGATTGCTCTGGCACGACCTCGACTTGTCTAACCGGCCACACAAGACAATGAGATTCCATCCCAAGGCCATCCGCGCCGTGCGGTACCACAAGGGCGGACTTCCGCTGTTCGCAGATGCCAGTGACGACGGCACGTTGCAGATTTTCTACGGCAAGGTACCCAACGACCAGCTCGAAAGCCCTACCATTGTGCCAGTCAAGCAGCTCAAGGGACACAAGGTTGTCAACCAAGTGGGTGTTGTCGATATCGACTGGCACCCGAGAGAGCCGTGGTGCGTGTCTGCCGGAGCGGATGGAACGGCAAGGTTGTGGATGTAATGTAGTGGGAGGGTCGGATTGGTTCATGGGGGATGGTCAGGAGACACTTGTGTACGTAAGTAGTGCACGCCTGCCTGGATGCGGAGTTTGGGGTATTTGAAAAGGACTTGAGAGTTAAATACCATTATATCTATTTGTATTTACCATTGGCAGGAATGTCTTCGAATGCGACCCTGCATGCCTGATGTTATTATGTGTTGGGCAATGTGGCAAGCGTTGGGCAGCTGGTGGGATGGGGTATTGTATAAGGCCACCGCATCCCTGTCATGGAGAGCTTTGTGTTCGAACATTCGATCCAACATTCGACTGCATATTGCACTTTGAGTCTGACGTATGCTTCGGCGATGCATAAGGTGAGTACATATGGGATGCTATATATAAGCCGGACGTCTCGGACATCCACGGAATCTTCGGTGCATAATGTAAGCTTCCCTTCTCCGCTCTCGTTGCTTTTGTTAGTGTGCCCTATTACCCTAACCCATACTCCGTACTCATCTCCACCACATTTAATTAATCCTGAACCTTAAGTTGACCTCCTCTTCGGTTTCTAGACAATGCTCGACACTCCATCCTTGAATTTCTCAAACAGCCTCAAATCGACCGCCTCGGCCATGGCCTTGTACCCCGTCGGATTCAAGTGAAGATAATCTCCTGTGTCATACTCCGGTCTCAGCCGCGTCTCATTCTTCGGATCTCTCACCGCCTTATCAAAGTCAATCACCGCATCGAACCTTCCGCTGGTTCTAATCCACCTGTTCACCCTTACTCTTTGCTCCTCCCTCTTCGGCTCTCCATACGCCTGACCCGGACCGCTCATCGGGGTAATAGTCGCCCCGAAAACTGCAATACCATGACCGTGAAGTCTAGCAATGATCTGCTCATAAGCCTGAATCAACCGATCCCCAGTCTTCACCAAATCCCCCTCCGCAGCCGTACCGAGATCGTTGACGCCCTCGAACACAATAACGTACTTGACCCCATTATGAGCAAGAACATCCCTCCCGATCCTCCCCAGCGCATTCGGGCCCAACCCATCAGCCAAAATCCGGTTTCCGCCAGCAGCTTGGTTGATCACACTGATCCCCGACCCGCGTTGCTTCTCTAGTCGTCTCAACAACTGATCAGGCCACCTGTCATTCCCGTTCGTCGTCGAGCCTCTTCCATCGGTAATACTATCACCCACAATCACCAAACTCCCCCGTGTCTTCTTCTTCTCCACCCAACCCTCCACCGCGCTAAGGATGAACCACCGGTCTACCCTCACCGCCTCGGACAAATCCGTGGATTTGGTCTGGTCACCGTTGATAAACCAACTGCTGGTTCTGCTCCCTGGGTGTCCTGAGATTCTCTTGCCTTGCTGGCCTTGTTGGATGTAGATTGTGACAGCAAGGTTGGTCTCGGCTTTGACGTTCACATTTCTGATGGGGTCCGAGATGGCGATGGCGCCGTTGGGGATGGTGAAGGATTTGCTCCCGCCGGAGAAGGTGACTTCACGGAGGGTCTTGGGCTGGATGGAGGAGGCGCCGGCGGTACCATTCAAGGGGAGGGCGATGGTGACGGCGGAGATATGGAGGTCCGCGCCGGGACCGCCAAATTCGTTGGAGAGGGACAGGCGAATGTGGGGGGCGGGTTGGGTGAGGTGGATGGTTTGGCGGATGGTGGTGTTGGTGTAGATTGAGTCTTCGCCGGTCTGGGGGAACTGGTCAGCTTTCCGACGATTCAAACCCGACGAAACAACCGTAAACGATCAGGCTCGAAGGCCGGGAACGAGTACCCAAAGTTGCAGGGGCAAGGTAAGTCATGTCTGGAAGAGAAAAACTTACAAACGGCGCGGGCGGCAGATTATGCGGTTCTACCTCCTGAGGCATAGAAGCCCAAAGATCGACCCATTGACTACCATCATCATGGCCTTTGACAACACCAGCGAGAGCGAGGCCGAGGCCGAGGAGGAAACCCCGGAGAATTGCCATTTTTGACGACGACAATGACAAGCCGAACAAGGAGAACCTACTACATCTCGACGACACACACTTTACCTACCTCGCCGATCTACTTATACACCTCGGAGAAATCACGACAGCAACACATGCAGGAACCACCCACCTTACCCCCTCGCAGATGGTCTACTACAGTACCTACCACCAACCAGTGTTACTGACATCTAGCCATCGGTATTCCGGAAGAGACGCGGGTGCAGTTCAGGCTAAAACGGCTCTTTAGCAACAAGTGTTGTAGGGCCCATCGGAAATGCATGCTCCAGCAAAGTCGAAAGCATAACCAGACCACGGCTCGGAGGGTGCTGGATTGGTACCTCTAATTGTCCTAGCACAACGGGGTAGAACCGTTGGCGAATACTACCCTATCACCACATTTATCCTACCATCCCCGCATCGAAGCGACCCGGGACCCGGGAACATTGGTGGAGTTGGGGAAAAACAAGTGTTTTTTTGTCGGAGAATTGGAGAAAGGGGACGGTTGGGTGAGTGGGTGACCAGTGGTTGACCTATAATTACACCATCATCACCACACCACCCAGGCATGGAAAAAGTCCAAGCGGATCATCATGCAAGCCTCGGAAGATCAGATGGAAGGAATGTCGAAGATCTCGGCCGAGCGGCCTGGCCCGCTGGGTGGCAAAGATTGGTAAAGATGAGATCAGATGAAAAACGAAAAACAAAAACTGGAACCGGAGTTCGTTTCATTTGATTGCTCAGATTCTCATAAAAAAAAAGAAAAAGGAAAATGCCACATAGGTATGACAAAACAATCTTGTTTGACAAACAAATTCCAAAAAAACACAAACGCTTGCTTTCCGACCTTTTCCCCCCTTTCTATTCTAACCCAACTCCCAGATAGCCAAACCTTTACACAAATTATAACCCAATCTTTTTTTCCCTCTACCCGAATGCATGTCGAAAATGCTGGCGAACTGATCGATGATGGAGAGAACCTGCCTCCCTATGCTGATGGTAAGCATGATGATGAAAACGTATCCTCCCCCTCTCCCTTCCTTCCCCTGCAGACTTTCCCGCCCTTCCCTTCCCTTCCCTTCCCTTCCGACCTTCCGACCTTCTCTTAACAAAGCAGGCACGTGTACTTTTTTTTTTTTTTTTTTTTTTTTTTTTTTTTTTTTTTTTTTTTTTTTGCGGGATATTATAGCAGCAACGCAAAACGATACGCCGACTCCGATCCATTCGAAGCGAAGCAGGGTATCAAAAAAAAAAAAAAAAAAAAAAAAAAAAAAAAAAAACCACCAGCCAGACGATACGCCGATGATCAACGATGACCGAGGCACACCATAAGGGATCAGACAACGACGATCATCAGGCAGCCCAGCAATGAGAACACAAACAACAAAAACATGACAAAACAACCAGCGACGACGACGACGACATAATGAAGTAAACAAAACCGAGCCATCTTGGGAGCACAACGAAAAAAAAGCAAAAAAGCAAAACAAAAAAAGCAATGAAGCCAACAAAAAGACAACAACGCGCGACAACAGGAAGGAAACGAAAGGAAAGACTGTCTGGACCAGGCACCATGACGTTCAGGGCCTCGACATGGGCGAACCCGTCGAGCCGAACTGGAAGACCTTCCGGGATGGCAACGAGGACTCGCCGCCGATGGGGGTGATCAGACCATGGATGGTTTGATGAGAACACCAAACGACGACGGGGCTAGGCGACTTTGCTGGAGACCGAGGATGGAAAATCGACAATGGTGAAGACCGATGAGTTGCTTGCCATTTGGAAGGGAGGCGGTCGGCTTCCTGGCCGCCAGGAGGGCTTGGTGCGTTGGGAATCTCGGAGATCCACAGCGAGCTCCAGTGGATGGGTCCAAGACGAGATGGTAGTTGTGCACCCAGGAACCCTCGAGACGACCGGCAAACCCTCAGACGGCGAGGGACGATTAGTGGCCATCGGGCCTCGCTCGAAGATTTTCGATGGCATCGTCGGTCCAAGCACCCATGCCGAAGACATCGTCCTCAGGAGCCGACTCAATGACTTGAACCCATCCCGCGCTGGTGTTGCTGACGGCGCTCCTGGTGCTGACCACGCTGGAGGAGTATCTCTGGGAGGTGGCCTGGTACTTGTTCAGACGCCTGGTGCCAGCATGGTATACCCAGATGTCGACGTCGTGGGGGTAGGTGCGCTCTTCGTGCTCCATCATGTTGGCATAGGTCAAGTCAGGGTGGCCATGGTCGTTCTCGTTGTAGGGAAAGGCGGTGTAGGTGCTCTCGTTGTTGTAAGAGGCCGGAGTGTGGGTGGTGGTGGTGGTGGTCATGTCGCCCGCGTGCTGGGTGGCAGCAGCAGTATCCGCCGGAGCCGTGTCGTTGGTCCCCGCGATCTCGGTGCTGTCTCCGGTGGAGTCGGGAACGTACGGACGGGCGGCATTTAAGAAGGTAGCGGCGCCGAACCCGATCTGACCAGAGGCGAAGTTGTTCTCGTTGCGCTGAGGCGATCTATCCCTGGTGTGCTCGTCGACCGAGAAGTCCTCGTCGGGCACCAGGTCCCAACTGCTTCGGCTGGACTGCTGGTCGTGCTGGTCGTGCTGGGACATGGTCGTGGCGGCGGCGGCGGTGTTGAAAGCGTATGGGTGGAAGGTGGATGATGAGGCTGGCAAGCCGTCGTCTGACCAGATACAGGTTACCATGATGTTGGTTGGGGAATGTTAAGAAGAACAAAAAAAGGGAGAGGAGAATGCTCACTTTAAACGGAAAGAAAGCTTGGAGGGACACGCGATGGAACGCGAGGGACAGTGCGTTATTTGCAGCTGGCGACGGACAACAGCAGAGAGATGGTGATTGGAGAGTGTCTAAGCTGAACGGCGGTGGGACACAAGACGGTGTGTCCCCAAGTATCAAACGTCAGGCTTCTCAACAAAAAATGGGGCCTTGGTTGGTGGTGTGTGGTTCTCGGGTTGGGATTGAGCTTGGGAAGCTGGGGAGTGATGATTATAAGTACGGGTATGGGGTGATGCCCCACCGGCATTTGGTGAGGTGAGGGGTGCGACTGCACTGCTGGGCTATGTTGGGGGCTCTTGAGTCGCACAGACTACGGACGGCGGGCGATGGAGAGCAGTGTCATACGGGACCTCGCGCGGAGAGTTGGGTCTGGGGTTACCGGTATCGCAAGCTGTCCGACGAACAGGGGTTCTCATAACACCACGGCCCTTCCAGGTTCATCGCATCGACACCAATACCGGTCGAGTCCCTTCAATCCGCATTACGCAGCCGAAGTTGATGACGGGCGGATAGTTGCTATGGTGCCGTGACGAAGTATCCCTGCGCCAAGGCAAGAGGTGCGAAGACAGGGGACAATCACTTTGGCTGCCACCATGCGCCCATCATCTCAAGAGGAAGCAAACCCGGTACCGTGGGGCTAGATGCAGGCCAGCTCAGGCCGTTTAAGCGGATGGGATGTTTGGATGTAAAAAAAGAAAAGAAAAGAAAAAAAAAAAGAAAAAAAGCCGGGAGCGCGAGCCTGGTTGGCAAAACCTCTTATTTGGGCAGTAATATCCTCTCCTAGGAGTTCAAGAGTACAGACACCAGGGACTTGAACCCGGTGGCGTAGCCTGGTGGTGGGGTGAATGGATGGAACAGTTCGAATAAGGTGTCACTGTGCGAGGACATCCCATGTGCCTGTGCCGTCCCAAGACATACATATGGGGGACACCTGGACCTGGCGAGGAAAACTTTGTCGACGTTGTTCGGAGATATGCTGGGTCCAGATGCCGATGACAACAGTAGTGTAAAATAGAGGTTCTCGTGAAACTCTCCCCGCTGCTTTACTCCTGGTTTCCCGCCTAGGCTACAAAGGGTCCCAGCAGTGACCCAACCGGCATCAAGATCTGCAACATGGTTGGAGCGGTCCACCACTCACCAAAGCGGCTTGGTTTAAGCGAGTGTCGGTGGCTAGGCTGTTGTCGTCTTTGCCATTCTTCAAGACCGGTCGTAATGGGCGTCCGGTGTTTGATGACAGATGGTGTGAGACTGAGCTGGACTCGTAAAAGCAGCGACGTAGGTACACGTCCATGGCTTCGAGACGAGTGGTCCCTGCTGTGGAAAGCTCTTCTTATTTCCGGAATCTCGAAGTGTGCCACAGCAGCTACCTCTCAGACACACAGTGAACGTCAAGCTCAAGAGACACTGTACACACAGCCATCCTTGGCACCTTGATGGACGACGGTGTGTGTTCTCTCACCCCCTGGGCAATGACTTTGCTTGCTGTGCTGGACAAGCTGTGATGATCGGTCGCCGGCACGCCGGCTTCTGGAGTGTCCGTGCTCGATTTGGAGGTCGCACGCTGAGCATGCGGATTGGACTCGTCGTACGGGTCCCGTGGTTTGGGCTGTTGCGGTCTGCGTATGACGAGCTCGCCAGCTCGGTCAGCCATCGAGCAACCCATGGGGAAATGAGGTTATCAGGAAGGCATTCATGAAAAAACAGGGCGAACTGCCTGCCCAAGACTCCATTTCCCGTTGGATAAGGAGCTCCGATGGTCGGATTATGACAGAGGTTGAAGTTGTGACGATAGCTCATCTCCTCAGTGAGCTCGGCTAGACAAGGGTTTCCTAGGTGCTCCGAGGCCAGCGGAACACTCCGAGAATCCAAGCCTCCCGAGCTACCCCCTACCGCGCTATCTTCAATCTTCATTCTTCAACCAGCCGTGTTCGAAAAGATCCAGATTGGGACTGCAGTGAAAATTCTTCTTGAGCTGCAAGGCAGCATGTGTGCAGATCTGAATCGATATTGGGATGCAGATAAACACAAAACGAGACACGGCTTAGCCTGCCCAGAGGGGACGGTAGGCAGAAGTACCACACGGGCCGTCTTTTTGTCATTCTCTACGGATAGCCAGCCTGGCCATCCTAAAATCTGATATGTGACGACCGTGTCAGTGCAGTAGGAATTGGCCAGTAGCAGCACTACGGGCAGTGTGCCATTCCGACTTCCAACCCTCCGTTGATCTCATTATTGATGTCAAGCTCGAGGCTTGGATGTCGTTGGGAGCGGGTGGGTGGAGTTGAACGGGGTGCGTCCTTAGCACGCAATCTACAAGGAACCTCCTGGTTGTTACCCTTGCACTAGGTAACGCCGGGTGCCGGTGATCGCTGCCCCACCAGCTTGGTTTCCGTCTCCCTGTGAACGGATCATGGAACGGGGTCCCGTCGCACGGTTCCGAAAGTTGGACGTGTATTACTTGAGATGATGCCGATGACATGGAAACCTAGGTGGCTGCCGATTCCGTGGCCCATTATGCCTGTGGTCTTATGGATAACATTCATACTCTGTCTCCCACATGATCACTTCTGAAACAGACATGCACATTGCCCGTCTTTGGAAGCCTCTCACACCTATTCGTCAGAGGGTGGTATCAATCTCAACAAGGAGAGATGCGTTGGCACAACGTTCTGACTTCCGTCCTCGCCCAGGTTCACTCAGCATGTTCGCTCACTGAGGCACGGTTATTAACTGTAGTATAGTGTACCGAACCATAATGCTAACCCTTACAAGGCGTTTTCGGTTTTCCTAAACGAGTCCAGTCGGGTTTTTCTTCAGCAACATCCAAATCACAAGCTTCACACAGAATTCTTTCTGTCAAAGACACCGGGAGGCTTTGGAAACTTGAACTTACCCCTCCTCCATCCTATCACAGGCGAGCTAGCACTTGGCAAGCCTTCGAGGTTGACATGGAACGCCTTGCATCATAGCACCTTCAGGACTTCGCGCCAGCCAAGTCCCGTCCCTACCCAAGTCCTATCCCTGGTTCCGCAAGCGTCCCCGTTACGTTGACTTGCATCGTGTGCGCTCGCTTTCTCACAGCCTGTGTGCTGTCTTGGAGATCGTTCCACTCTCCAGTACCTGAGTCCTGGCTATCCCCAACCTGACCTAGGTAGCTCTTGGCCATGCATGCAGCAAGTACATAGCTGTCAAGTCAGGAATTCCCCACCGAGAGCAACATGAAGAATGATCAAGGAGTATGATCAGCTGGTCGTGGTTGTCTGCACGACGGCTGTTCCCAAGAGAAATAACAGGCCCGTTATGATTAGCTTTCTTACACTTCTTAGTTTCCCATACCCACGGCCCTTGTACTCGGCAAGCCACCGATCATGGCTGGGAATCGCCTCCCGCAATAAACGACTATCACATATCATATGAGAAACTGTCCTCAACTCTACAGAACAACATCGCGTACAGAGGAGAGTTGAAGGCAACAGGCATCGGAGTGTACGTACCAATCAGAGCCTGATCGCAATAACTGCCCCGCTCTACCTCGCCAACACCAGCTCGCGCTGAGACCCGTTCGAGCAACACGTCACATCAAATAGATGGAATGTCACATTGATGTTTCTTACTCCTGCTTTCTCTGAATAGAAGCCTAAAGAGAGCCCAAAGAGAGCCCAAAGAGAGCCCATTATGGAGGGGCGTGGCCGTAGCCCACCCTCGGCCTCGTTGATGTGCCGCCACAGTGCAGCAGTGGAGGCATCCACAAACAGCAATCTTCCAGAAGGGAAGGGATGGGTACTCGTGCCGGGCTTCGCTAACCCAACTCCTGTCTCTCACAACCCACACACCTTCTTGTAGGACAACCCCCATCAAATTCTTTTGAAACTGGTCCCTCGCTCTCGCCTCCGTGAGGGGTGGCTTGCCAGTTAGCCGTACTGATGGAACACAGCATAAGCCACCCATGGCATCGTCCACCCAGACATTTCTCTCTCTCTCTCTCGCTTCGGCTGTTCATTCACGAGCAGTACACCCACCACAAACTCTTACGTATCGTGTGCTACAGATCTTCACTTGAATTCTCCGAGCGGCCACTGAGGGCAACCGCAACCTGTCAGAAAGGAAGCGTTCGAGTGGTCAATGGAGACAGCCACCCTTCGATTCAGGCACAAGCGAACAAGCGTGTGGGCTACCTAGGTGGGTGGTCCTGGGGTGCCATCAACTCCATACCTTTCAACAAGCACCCAAAATTACCACTGTACATACATCGCCCGATCCGATCGTGGGTGTAGGTTTCATCAATGGGCAATGCAAGAACAGCCAGCTGGCAGGTTAACACGTCAGTCTACACTGCAGATCGCATCCCCATCCCATCCCAATGGGCTGAGAAAAGGGGGCAACTTCTCTTTTTTTTTTTTTTTTTTTTGCTTGATGAAACCACCAACCAGGCTTTTTCATACCTACACGAACTACCTGACCTACCTGCCCCCCGCTCTCGATCCAAAAGCCTCCTGTTGCACAAAGCCCTGTCGGCTTGCCGAAAAAGGGAATACATTTTTTGCCACTCCTCCTCCCATCATAGAGCGAGCGAGCCTTGGGCCGCGTGGTTCAATGTGTTGGGGGCATTTGTTGTCATCCCACCCCCCCTCCCTCGGGAGAGCCACTACAGTAGAAAACTCTGATCTGCAAGCAGCTGTTAGTCACCGAGCAGTCCCAGCCATTTTGTTTTTTTTTTTGTTCGCTTTGAATGGGCTCTCTTGACAGGTTGGGGGCTTGATGGTATTCGGTTTTGGCAGTCCAGTCCCCGGCCGGGGCATCAGAAAAAAACAAAAGTCTGATCCGGCACATGAAGAACCCGATGATGTTGTGTGTGTACACTAGCAGTCAAGTTGCCCTCTTCTTGACCACTCGGGAGGCCTCGTGTTTGGATTACTTTGCTTGGAGCGAAGAACGTCGCAACAGTATACTGCAATGAGAGGATGAATAATAGAAGCAAGACGGATATTGCCGTCGTTCTGGCTCTCCGGCTCCCCAAAACCAGACCCAGTCAAACCGTTTCCTCTGACCCCCCAGCGCTTCATGGAGCCTCACTATACGTACCTAAGAGCAAAGGACTTTTGGCCCGCACTGTGAGCTGCAACCCCCCTGTTTTTCTTCTCCATCCAGTTTCGAGTGTGATATTTACTCCGTACTGTCCCGCAATGACGGTCTGGGAGAGATTATAATTATAGCACCGGTCAAACATTTCGAAAGGTTGAGGCTGCCACAAATATTTCACCAGACAGTATTGACTCTTACGTGACCTATATCTTCCTCGCTATATACCAAACCCCCCAAATACCAAAACCCATCTACTAGCACATCCATCATTATCCCCACGGTACTTGGCCTTCTCATCCCCCCCTATCAACAATCCCCCTCCTCATCTGCAAATACCCCTCCAAAGCCGCATACGGCCCCTTCTCAAACCTCGGCCTGGTATCCATCCTCCCCACCTTGATAGGCATAAACTTTATCTTTTCCTCTTCCTCTTCCTCCTCCTCCTCACCATCCCTTCCCCCCACCCTGATCCGCCCCTGCCCAGCTTCACCACCACCTGTACCACCGCTATAATACGGCTGCAACCAATTCCACTCCGACACCCCCCCAGCAGGCAGCACATCCACCGTCTCCTTCTCATACACCTCCTTCTTCCCGCCCAGCGCGTAGTAATCCGCCCTCAGCCGATACGTCTCCTCAAACGCCGGCACATCCCCCGTCACCATCAAGGGTCCCACATGAAAAAACGCAGTCATGTTGTTCAGCGCCCTTTGCCACGTCCAATCCAGCAGTTTGAGTTCTTTGATGGGCAAAAAGCTGGAGTATGCGTGGACGGGCTGGAAGGGGTCTAGCACGGCGGCAAAGACTGCCAGCTTGGCGTTGACGTCGCGGGTGTATTTGGTGCTGGCGATGGTTGGCGGGGGGGTGATGAGGGGGGAGGTGGTGTTGTTGGGGGTTTGGTACTTTGCTGGGTCGTGCCAGTGTGGTGACAGGCGGGGGTAGGTGGTGTTGTTGAGTTGGACGAGGGGGTAGGATGTTCCTGGGCTTTGGGGCTTGTCCTCGTGGCCAAAGTAGGTGTACAGCCTGGTGAGGTCAAACTCGTCGTTTAGGGGTAATGTTCCAACGTCTTTTGGATTGGTGGATCGTGGTCGCATGGGGAAGTAGCCTACCAAGCCGTCGTACTCCCGGTGGGAGTCGCCGAGCTTGATGGGGAATTGGTAGAAATCATCTGCCTCGGACTGGTCGTTTGGGTCGATGAGGTGTCTCTCTGGATCTTTGCCGTTGATGGTGGATTGGTTCTTGGTGGGCGGCGTCGCCAGCTCGAGGGACCAGCCCATGTTGACCAGCGCGAGCGGTTTTCCGACTATGCAGGTTAATGCCTCTGCGTACTCCCCCGGGGCGGGACCGGACTGCTTGAGGGCTCCATTGATCATGTCCATGAACGCCTGGAGGTAAACGCCATCTTTAGCGGTGAGCTGTTCGATCAGCTTGTCCAGCTGGGCTGTCGCTCCTGGCTGCTGCGCTTCGTCCGTCTTCTTGAAGGGTAGCCACTTTGCGCTGGCAACACCTCCTGTCCGGCCGTTGGCTCCGCTCCCGGGCAACCTCACCTCGCGGTAGAAGACGCCTTTGGCTGTGAAGAGCTGGATGCCGTAGTCAATATAGTTGACGACGATCCATCCCCATATGGGATCCTCCCACTCGGTCGTGGGACGCCATCCAGACTTGGGATCCGTCGTGGACTCGCGTGTGACAAAGTGAGCGTTGAGCCGCGCGGGCTGGTTTATGCTCGGGGGGAGCTGGATGAACTCTGAGAGTCCATTGACGTCGTCCTTTCCAGCAGTGTGCGCTTCCACCGGTGCTGTCGCTGCCGAGATGCCAGCACCGGTGGGGTTTGTGGGCGGTGGCTTGCTGGAGACTTCGTAAAACTCGCCCACGCAAGGGGTGACGCCGTCGATTGGGCCGGTGACTGCTGACGTGCGTGGCTGTAGAGCGTGGATGGCTTGTCCAAATTTGTCAATTACATTCAGCTTGGTGAACCGGAGCTGTCCGTGCGTGACGGGCTTGAATGGGGATGGGCTGTCATCAGCAGCCGCAACATGAATCTGGGCGCCGTAAGGGGTCGGGTCCAGTTCGAGTCCCATGATGGCTATCCGATCTTTTGAAAACATGGGATTTGGGCCCTTGTCAACAGCCTCTGTGACTGGTTGGGGCGGGCCCTGACCTCTTGCTCTGACACTTGGTTTGATATGCGTTCCGTGGGCCAAGGTGATGAGATGATCAGTCAACCCGCTCAGAGGTGCCGAAAGGAACGGTAGCCGAAGGACATTCTTGCTGAGGTTATCCTGCTCCTCCTTTGAGATGATAGACTCGAGCTCATCTTTGGGAACTGTGCTGAACAGTTGTTGGATAAGTGCATTCAGGGCAAAAGAAGGCTGTGGCAGTATCAAGATCCTGCCCGAAACAAGGCGTCTGTCTTTGATAGAGGTGAGGTCCTTGTCTGAAGCAATGCGATAGCTTGTTCGTTCAAGCCCAGAAGATCCACTGACAGACTTTTGCAGTATCCAGTCTTCCCATGGAACGTGGACGTATTCAGCTTCCCACTCAACGAAGAGAGGGAACCATGGCTGTCTGTTGTTCCACCTGTCTCTCCACAAAGGAGCTTCCGCGTTGTCCGTATTACTATCAGCGTCCTCCACACCAGTATCATGGTAGAGGGGCATCTGGTTGACGTCGGTGGACTTGTCATCGTTGCTTCCCAAAGAACAAAACTCTCCCAGCAACCTGACCATGACTTCCCACACACCGGGCGGAATGCTTCTGTTCTGAAGAGCATTCAGGTTTATCGTTGACAAGACATCATCAGAAGCTTGTATTGTTTGGCTGTCCAGCCGGACCTTGACCTTATCCAAAAAGTCATGTGCCCAGCCAGACCTGACACCGCCGACCATAATCGTCGGATCACCCTGTTGATAGTATTCAGGGTGCACAGCCTCGATAGCGTTCCCAACCTTCTTCTTGGCTTCTTCCACTGCAGCTGTCTGCTGCGTCACGACGTTGACAAGGGCATCGTATCGGTCTTGCGCATCCTGAACATCTTTGGGACTCGCTTGAATCGATGTATCAGCCGTACTGAAATGCTTGAACCACAGCGAGAAGAGTTCCCATCGACGGTGCTTCAGGGACCTCAAGCTAGCATCGAGCAGCCTCTGTGCATTGTTCAAGGTTCGCAAGTTGGCGAGATCATCTTTGTCTGGCTTTTGCGGGTCCCTTGAGACTGGGAACGTGAATTGCGTCCCGCCACTGCTTCTGCTGTAGTTCAGATGCATCAGCGAGTCCGTAGCCTTGCGATAGGCCTCCACCGAAGTGTTTTCCTGCATGCGCAGGTAGGCTCTCAGGTTGAAGATATCTTCCTCCAGCTGGCGGATGTCCTTGGTTGAGTCGTTCTTTGGGTCGGAAGGTTTGTCCCCGTGATGGGCACTGACGTAAGCCAACAGGGCGTCGATGGCTGAGGTGCCCACGGAGACTTGTTGTTTCTGATTCATGTTGAGGGACCAATCGTCAGCAGGAGTGCGTGGCTTGGTAGCAACGTCCCAGTTGACTTCGTACATGGCTCCGTGACAGATGATACGAGCAGCATCGCTCATGTTAAGCCATGAGGTCGAATCTGCCAGTGCTTCTGGCAGATTGAGGGAGAGCTTCAAGAGGCGTTCTCTTCGGTTGTCGCCAGGGTGAGAGTACAGAATATCGTCCTTGACGTTGGAATGCCAGCCCATAACATAGTAGTCCGCCGTGGCTTTGGTCAACCGATCTTGAGATATGATGTTGCCGTCGTCATCCTTCACCTCATTGTAGCTGAAGGTATCCAGGATCGAGAACACGTTAGAGTTGTGAGGTTGGTAGTCTGCAAACAGGGGATTGGAGCTGGCCAGGATGTGAAGCTTGACACTGTTGTCGCCGGAGCCATCGTCCGACTCCTTCCATTCTGATACCCGAGTCTTCGAGCCGATAAAGATTTCAGCCTGATCCGTAATGCTGACGTTTCCGAGAGGGTCGGTTTCCTGACCATTCCCTCCCAGCTTGACTTTTCCCTTATCATCACGACTCCTCAGACGGACATCCATGAAGGGAGACACATCTGTCTGCAAGTCGACATGTTGACCCAGCTCATCGATGCGGTACCGCCTATCGCTCTGGACAATCCAAGCTTCTGTTGATGGGATGACAGCATTCGAGGGCGTAAATGTGTTTGGGCGCAGACGCCTAACCACCATCCAGCGATTGGGGACCAGGGGAAATTCGGGCCCTGTTGCTTGGCCATCGGTTGCAGATGAAGTCGAGCTTTGATCTTGTGTGGCCGAAGCGACGCCAGAACGATAGAGTTTTGGGAGAGTCCAGTGAAGATAGACTCCCTGTCTCTCGGGGCGAGGTTTGCGAGTGCTCAGATTCGTCACTCGAGGGTTTGTTGTGCTGGGAGAAGACAGATGCAGGTCGACATGAGGCAGTACATCTGTCCTTGCCGCCTTCTGGTCTATGCGCAGATATGTGTAGTTTGGCTGCGTGATCGGTGCAATCTTTGACTCTAGAGACTTTCCGTCACAGACGCTCGGGTTGAGAATGAAGGCGTCCAACTTGAGAGGCAGGAGGAGGTTTGGACCAGGTGCCATGATGGCTTCCTGGGTGAAATTCAGACTTCAGACTGTTGATGTCAAGATCATCTTTCATCTCTCTCCCTGCCCTCTCTGCCCTCTTTGCCCCCTCCCACTTTCTGCTTTTCCCGCCTCTTTCCACTGGCTGCTCCTTCCATCTTCTCACCTGTTCTGGACCCAGAGGCTGAAGAGGGGTAACACAGTGTCTATTGAACAAGTCGCTGCACGGCGTACCTGTGCAAGACTCGGTGCCGGTGATCTTTTGTTTCTGGTGTTGCTACTGGAGCATCTCGATATGCGGCATTCTCTTTCCCCGCCTCTTCAGCTTAGCCACCAGCGTTATCTCGTGCGCATTGGGATTAGCCCAGACCTTTTGGTCTGTATTCCGATACAACACTTGATGCATTCTCAGCCCTCAACAATTTTCGATAGTTACTGACCCTTATCTTCTTCACGGCGTGTCAATGCCTGTTGTGGAACCCTTCGCATTTGGACGTCGCCGTCAGAGGCGGAGAGATTGCTCCGACAATGGAAGTTGACTCTAGGTAGCTAACCATCCTACGACCTGCTTCCTTCGAGTGCTCCTCATGCCGCATGGAGAGTGATCACGACGAGGCCAGCCAGCTTTTGTTCGGTAGAACCTCATCGTCCTCAAGGCCATCATGGCTCAACCCCCTGTTTTACACGTCATCTACGCCGGCCGTGGCGATTGCATGATTCTCGAGTGTGATGTTCCCAACAACCTTGGGGTTCGACAGCACATTCTCGTCGATGGAGGACCGAGATATTACAGTTCCGGCCCATTCAATGGTGGAGATGCTCCGTATTACAGATATCTTGCGTCCACTATACGACGGTTGTTGGGTCCCAATCAACCCATCACACAGGTCATCATATCGCACCCTGACGAGGACCATTACGGAGGTTACAGGCCCATCGTGACCAACAATCAACCAGCAACTCTACGCCTGTTTCTGCCCGAGAACTCTTGGATCTTGGACGATGCTTCTGAACCCGTGCTCGACGGTCTCATTCCGCCCTTGGTGAAGTACACTGCACCCGCCAACGACTGGCTGTTCCCGCCTGTCAAGGGCATTTTCCCACTTCGACAATCTATCCAGTATTACTACAATCCCACTGCCATTCAAGGTGGAGGCGGAACTGACACGGCTGTTTACAACTTTGGCTTGGACCGCAATGACCGGAGCATCCTCATGTACACGCGGGAGGGGGGTCAGAACGAGAGGCCCATCTTCTTCACTGGCGACGGGAATGCAACAGCAATCGCTCAGAAAATGGAAGCCGAGTTTCCTAACCAACAAGCACGGCAATTTGCCATCTACAAGATTCAGCACCATGGCTCTCTGGAGGACAATGCTATCAGATATCCGAACACGATCAAATATGACGAACACGTGTGGCAGGAGGCCTTCGTCCTTGAGCTTTGCCGGCTCCTTTTGGATCCGGGGCTGCTAGGCGTGCAAAACCAAACCGTGATTGCCGCTGCCCAACTGGCTGAACAAAAGATCACCATGCACTCAACAGTTCAGAACTATTACAACGCATTGATACCACGGAGACGAACCATGCAAACCAGTGTCGAGGATCAAGCATACCTTGTCAATCAGAATGGCCAAAGGGACATTGTTCGCATCGAGAGTCCTGCTGCAGCCAACACACTACGACCAGTCCCATGGGACCTGTATGAGGAGCTTGAAGACGAGCTTGTATTGACTGGAGAAGCCTACCTACGGGATTGGTGGAGATTTCGTGATGCGGCTGTGGCCAAGTACAAAGAGGACTGGCAACAAGTCAATCGAGTCAGGGAATTCTACTCAAGATTCCAAGCCGATGTTTACGTGGTCAGCGCCAATCACACCTACCACCATCCAAGACCAGAAGTACTCCTGGGCCTTGCCATAGCTGTTCGAAGGCAACAACGTACAGCTCGACTCTACCTCACCAGTGGATACAGCGTCGATGTCGTCAGGCTACAAAAGCTCGTCCAGGACCTCTGCCTGGACGCAACAGCAGAGCAACTCTTTTGCGGGAACAACCTCACTCTTTGGTACCTGTCCGTCGGTCCTTACATGTCCATCGATGGCAACAGCAATTCCTGGAACACAGCCACCAACGAGCGTGACAGGGACAAGGTCACTCGGCCATTGGTCTTTACAGACCAACAATGGATCGACAGGTTGGATAGCAAGTTTGAAGACCACTTCGATGAAGCAGATGTGGTGATGAGAAGGTTGACAAAGTGCAGGATCAAGGTTATAAGCACTCAGCAGGATGTATATCCCACCTATTCGAATCTGGGTGTTCTTGATTGGAATATCACCACTATCAACACCCCTTTTTCTGGCAACACCTTTTTCTGGGTGGATCTCAACGACTTTTTGGCTCTTCAAACGGATGGTCGTTTCTCAAGCCTCACCTTTTATGCCTCAGAAGTGAGCCCTGCCCCATACAGCTTCAAGTACGCATTCGGTGGTGTTGCAAACGGCAGATCACAGTGGGCTTGGCGGAATGCCTGGGAGACCCAGACGGTGTGTCCTGATGCTCAACATGGTGCCCGTATTGATATCTTGGCGACGGCGCAGCCACAGCCTTTGGCGGTATACATCGAAAGGGTTTTTGACCATGCGATGATGATGATGGTCACTCCCGAACTCATCCTCCCCCAGGCTATGGCCATCAAAGCAGAGGTTCCCGAGGAAGAGGCTGTATCAACGACAGTCCTCCCAGTGCGTCCTCGCCCCATCGAGACGGAAGTTGACCCTACTTCATCAAGACAAGCTTTGGAAGCTCCTCCCGCAGCTCCGGGGACATCTCCCGTTCTGCCACAATCACTTCAGCAAGTGCTAGCAGATGTCAGGGGCCCATTCACTGGCGTCGATACCGCTGATCTTTTGGACTTGCTCAAGTATCTCTTTCAAGTTGGAGACAATACTGGGGACAATTCTCTGCTGAAGCAGACGCTCGACCAGATGCCCCAGATGATTCTGCAAGCTGGGTTCGTGGACTTGGATGTCAACGTCGTCAAATCCACAGCCGTCACTACTGTGAACCCCGTGCTCGACCAAGTCATCAGCTCCGCCACGCTGGTGTGTCAGACCACACCAACAAGCACAGTACAATGGCCGGCCAAGATGGAGATAGCCGGTCTCAGTTTGAGTCTCGACCAGATCACGATCACGGTATCCAACTGTCGAACAAAGCAAGCCGCCATGATTGTGGAATCAGCCGTGACACTTTCGTCGAGCAACAAGACCGTACTGCAGCTAGGAATGGCCTGGGCATCTTCAGACGCTATGTCTGACAGCGGACCCATAATATCGTTCAAAGCTGGCGTTGATTCAGTCTCGGACCTGGTCAAAGCCCTGAGTGACTCTGCCAGCGATCTGAAGGGCATCTTGGAAGGGCAGATCCCTCTTGTGTCCAAGTCTTCAGGAGCAGAGGCGCCAACTCTGGATAATCCAGCTGCTCCCATACATGAACTTGGATTCTCGGTGTGTCAACCTGTCAGGGCTACTGCAAAGTATGAGATCTTTTCCGTCTGGATCAAGACTGAGATAACCGGCTGGAGTTCCTACCTGCCTGTGCCAGCCAAGTTCGACAAGATCGTGGCGAAGGCACTGGTCCAGGTGATACACCCTTTCCAGAGCGCCGAACGGGCTGTGGGTGGGACTGTTCGGATAGATATTCCCATACCACCAGCGAAAGGGGATTTGCAGAAGAAGGGAAGAAGCCTTGCAGCTCAATTATCAGCCATTCCATATCCTGCGCCAGGCGGTTACGATTATCGATTCAGGATCTTGGGGTCCATTGAGGGTGTGAGCTTGCATGATGTTGCCAGGGTGGCACAAGAGTTTTTTGGTGTGGATGACTTTACCAGTGGTGTCACTGGTACCCTGCCTGGGTTTGCCAAAGTGGTTGATATGATTCGTGTTCGCGAGTTGGGCTTTACTGTGGGCAACACCAAAGAAAGTGGCTGGTCCTTTGACGAGTGGGTGGTGGAGCTGTCCATCCCCTCCTTTGAGATTCTTCCAGGCATGCTGTCTCTGGTCAACTCGTATGTGAGAGTGCAGAGGTTCTACCAGGATGGCGTGAGCGTTAGCGGGGAGGCGATATTCCAGAGCCAGAAGCACAAGAACCAGCAAGCTATTGTGAACTTTGCCCTTCCTACTCTGGGAGTCGAAGGTCACATTTCGTTCAAGGCGCCAGGGGGGCTCAGCTTGAAGGATCTATTCGAGGCATTCGATCTCGGTCAAGTGTCTCAAGTGCCTGTTCTGTCCGATATTGCCGCGGTTGAGGTCATTTCTTGTGAGGTCAAGTTTGTGCGACCTAAGGGTGGTGGTCTCAGCATATCATCCTTCAGTACAGAACTGCGCAAGTTTGAGCTCAAAGTTGGAGTCCTCGACTTTGAAGACCTGGAGTTTGAGCTCAAATGGCAGAAGGCGCAGCAAGACCGGGACCCAAAGGAAAAAGATGGTCAAGTGGCACCAGCCAAGCCAATCTCCCCCGAGCCAGCGTCATCATTTGTCACCGTGAACTTCTCGACTACTCTTTCTTCCATCGACTCAGTCATCCAAGTCGTTTATGATGGAGAAAAGAAGGCGCTGACTGGATCTCTCTCGTCCTTGTTAGACTCGCCCGTGAGCCTGGGCCAAATTCTTCAAGTTCCCATACCTGGAAGTGGGAAAGCAGGCAGTCAAGACGATGACGCGACGGGTTCATTCCTGACGGCCTATTTTGACCAAGATTCAGTCGATGCTTTGGCTAAAATTCTGGATGGTATCAAGATACGCTCCTTTGGCGCAGAATACGGCAAATCCAGCGATGGATCCTCTTTCGCCTTGAAGGGTGTCCTTGGGCTCGGGCCGGTGGATCTCTCGCTCAATTTCACAAGTGGTAGCAAAAAGCCTCCGGCCAAAAAGGATGATAAGATCACAGAGGACAAGAACCCGCCCACAGACCAAGAAGTTGCTAGCCAGCAAACCTGGTCTTTCGACGCTCAGCTTATGCTGCCCGAATCAACGACTACTCCTGCACTTCCAGATGTGGTGACGCTCGGAGACCTGATTGGAGGTATCATGGGTAATGAATCCAAAGACTCGCTGCCACCCTTCGTGAACAACATCCAGTTCAAAAGACCCAAGTCTCAGAACCAGCTATCCGTCATCTTCCAAAAGCTTCTCCCAGAACAAAAAGATGCAACGTCTTCGATCCCTGGAAAAGACAAGGTCCCCTCACCTGCGCATTTTGTCTTCTCTATGATCATCAACGTCTTTGGCTTCTCCTTTTCTTACACGCAATGCCAAGAAGGCTCTGTCACCACCGCTTCATCAGATACGTCTTCTGATAAAGCAAAGCCAGCTCCCAAGCCAACCAAACGGATTGTTTCAGCTTCCCTAAACGACATACCAGACATAGAGATTCCTCTGATCGGGGCTGTGCCAAAACCAGTAGATCAGATTCTCTATCTCTGGGTCCAGGACACCAGCGAAACGACCGAGTCAAAGACCACAGATGCCAAAAGCCAAAAGGCCACTCTCAGAGGCTTGACATATGGAGAGGTGCAAGCCATCAACAAGGTTCGTGGGTCCAAGGTCGCGCCCCTCGTGTTCAAGAAGACGCAGCAAAAGCTGGAGGACAGCACGGTCGTCCTGGCAGCTGGTCACCATTTTATGATGACAGGCAAGGACGCACTAGGCAACACGACCGTCATCCTTGACTATGTCTTTGGCAGCACCTCCTCGCCAGCCTCGTCAAAGAAACCAGTTTCGGCAAAGGACTCAGAGACCCCTGTGCCATCAACACCTGCTGCCAGCGACGACGCAAACGCCAAACCTCCTGGCCTGGCCCCTTACAAAAAGTCGGCCGGCCCCCTGTCCATTTCCAACATTGGCTTCGGCTGGAAAGGCACTCCAAAAGATGGCACCCTGTCCATTGTGTTTGACGCTTCCGTCCTCATCGGACCCATTGGTTTTGGGCTTCTAGGGTTCAAGCTGGAATTCCCCATCACCGAAAGGACCAGCCTTCAGAATCTCCCAGCTCCCAAAGTAACCGTCGACGGTCTCGCGGCTTCCTTTAACAAGCCTCCTCTGACCATTTCCGGTGCTTTCATGCACAAGGTTGTCGATGGTGACGACATGTACGCGGGGGCCCTCCTCATCGGCTACAACGTCTACCTGTTCCAGGCGGCCGGCTTCTACGGCGAGGTGACGGATCCCGCAACCAACAAGAAGTTCAAGTCCGCGTTCATGTTCTGCCGCGTCAATGGGCCCCTGATGTCCGTCGGCTGGGCCGAGCTGTCTGGTCTGGTGGCGGGACTGGGGTACAATTCCAGCATACGGATGCCCAGCGCTGCCGAGATTCCAACCTTTCCCCTGATTGCGCCCCTGAAATCGTCTGATCCCATGGACAGCCTCAAGGATCTGATGGATCCTAGAGGGGGTGTGATCACGTCCAAGATGGACTCGTTCTGGGTAGCAGCTGGTGTTAAAGTCACGGCCTTCCAGGTCCTCAAGGTGGATGCCGTGCTGGTTCTCTCGTTTGATCCCTCAGTCAAGATTGGTATTTTCGGCTTGGCGGTTGCCGATCTACCTCCTGCACCGGGGGGCTCTGGTCCTGGAAAGTTTGTGCATGTTGAGCTGGGACTATCCGCCACGGTGGATGTTGCGCTGGGGGTCATGAAGATCGAGGGCCAGCTGACGCCCGCTTCCTACGTCTTGGATCCCAATTGTCACCTTACTGGCGGGTTTGCCATGTACTCCTGGTTCGATAGTCCTGACCCAGACCTCAGAGGGGACTGGGTCTTCACCATTGGGGGATACCACCGCGCCTTCAAGCCGCCTGCCCATTACCCTGTGCCCCCACGACTAGGAATAAGCTGGTCTTTTAGCCGGTACATCAGTATCACGGGCGAGGCCTATTTCGCCGTCACCCCCAAGATGTGCATGGGGGGTGGTCGCCTTGATGTTACTCTCCGAGCTGGGCCGTTGCGAGCATGGTTCAACGCTTATGCCGACTTCTTGATCAACTACAAGCCCTTCCACTTCATCGCCGAAGGGGGAGTTTCCGTCGGGGTAGAATGTGTTATTGATTTCTGTATTGCTTCCATCACCATCGGAGCCACACTGGGGGCAACCTTGTATCTTGAAGGTCCTCCGCTGAGCGGCCGTATCACAGTTGACTTTTGGGTCACGACGTTTAATGTCAACTTTGGAAGGTCGCCAGATCCTGCTCCAGAGTTGAACCTGAGCGAGTTCTTCCATCTGGTGCTCCAGGGCGGTCAGACGCAGGGAATGCTGGGGGCGGCGGCTGGCAGTACCACCGATGGGAAACCCGGAGCGGAACTGCACGTCTTCTCCTGTCAGTCGGGACTTGTACCAACCGGCAAGTCAGAGACGCAGCCAGACGCTCCCTGGGTGGTTCGAGGCGCGGCGTTTGCGTTTAATGTGTCCTGTTTGTTCGCCATTGTCAATTGCACCGTCGTGACGGCTGTGAAGAAAGATGACGCTGCAACGGACGAGAACTCAAAGACATTGTCTTGGGGCAATGAGGGGCAGCAACAGAGCCCATACCCAAAGCCCATGAAGAGGACGGTGCCGCTCATGTCCGATGTTGAGATTAGAATCTACCGTCGGGTTCCAGCAACAGCAGAAGCCTTTATTGCGGACGTCGGTGTGCAAGACGATGACTTTGATGGGTGGGATAAAGTCCAGAGGGTGATCAGACCCCTTTCAAGTGCGATCTGGGGGCGTTGTAAGTTTTGTACATGATGACCCTCAGGAGACGTGGATGATACTAACAACACCCTCTGCAGACGATTCTTCGACTGATCCTTCCCGTCACGATGCTGATCAAAAGGCCATGTTGTCCGCCGCAGATGGAACAGTGAATCTGATGACGGGCGTAGACATTCACGGTCCGGATGCCAAGCTGAGCAGCGAGTCGCCTATTGAATTCAGCGTTGCCGAGGCCATGGGAATGAATGCCACCCTGCCTGATCCCATCCCGACATTTCCGGACATTGTCACACCTGAGGATAGCAACCTCCTTCAGCCTGTGCCGCCGGGTGCAAACTGGGAGGATGACTCCACGTTCATTAAGGGGCAGTGGAAGGCCAAGGAGGGTGTTGCTCGGGATGTTCTGGCCTTGTGGACCAAGTCGATAGCGGCGTTTAGTCAGTGGGATGCTACGGGGAGTCCTCTCCAGGCTGGGGCGCCGGCTGAGACGATCAGGAGGTTTGACGATTTGTATTTGACAATGCCATGGTTGACAGGGGTAGCGTAAGAGGGGTGTTAAGGTCTAGGTAGGTGTGGTTCTGAGTCTGGGTATCAATCTGGGGTATTGATGGGGGAAGGACGTTGGTGACAATCTTATCTTATCTATGTATTTCTCTTATCTCTTATCGAGTCCAACTCACCCACGGTTCACGGTCATCACACTCATTCAAGATATATTCATGACTGCCATGTGAGACGTCAATCCCTGCTTCCAACGTGTGTATCTATTCTGTCCCGGTAATTACCATAGTATATCCAATCAAAGACCCGTCACACCTACCTTACCTACTGCGCCCTATCTAGGCGGCCTATCTACCCCAATCTCAACATCAATATCCTCCCTCTCGGCAAACCTAACCTTGGCCCCCAACGACAACCTCGGCCTCTTGCTCACCTCGGCCACCACCACACCAGCCAGCAGAAAAGTCAAGTCGAGGCACTCCCCCGCGAACACGGACCTGAGGTGCGTCCTCGGCAGCAGCTCGACCTTCAACGACCTCTTGCTCGACTGGAACGGGCCCTCCTTGACGAGGCTGCAGACGACGTTGAAGCGCAAGTTTGTGATCATGAACCCGCCGGGGCCGGTATAATCTGTCGTGAGGACCTCGGGGACGCGGTTGAAGGGGATGAGGAATGTGATTTTGGAAAGGCGGAAGGTGGAGAGGGTTCTGGGGTCGTCTTGGAGGGTGATGGAGAAGATGAGGTCTTGGGGGAGGGGGGAGGGGGTGAGGATGGTGTCTGGGGTGGAGGGGTCGATGGAGAAGATGCGGAAGTGGAAGGTGGGGGATGAGGCGGGGCCGGAGCCAGCTGTGTTTAGGGGGGAGGTTTTCAAGGAGGAGGAGGAGGAGGAGGAGGAGGGTGCCGGAGGGGGGGTGGTTAGTTTTGTTGGCATGGTGGAGGTGTTGGGTGGGGGGAGGGGGAGGGGGAAGGGGTTTGATCTTTGGAGAGGTCCTGTTGATTGCAGGGTTGTCTTGGGGGTGTTGCTGGCTGGTGTGGTGATCGATGCTGACGATGGGTCTGAGATGGCAGCCCTGAGTGCGCCCGCGGGTTGGAGACTGTCGGGGTGATTTGAGGTCGAGGGCGAGATCGGTCGCTGGTCAAGTTGGATTTTCAACTGCCAGCTTGGGTCGTTCAGCTCGTAAGCTATCAGGCTGGATGTTGGTTGAGCCTCTGTGTACTGGCTCTGGCCATCGGTGCCCTTCATCCCGGCCACTACTTTGCCGTGCGTCCATGTGGCAAAGGAGTTTACGTTGAGAAACCTCAAGGCTGGATCGTTCCCATACGGTGGTGGCTTTCGCGTTTGGTCGTCCACATCCCAGATGAAAACCACGGGTTTGGTATCCGTTGGTGCTTCTCCTCTCTGCCACGCATCCTGCCCGTTTTTCAGATCGTTCACTCTTGCATCTTTGTGCGGCTGGTCCTTGATGGCGCCGCTATACACTGATTTGAGTGTTATATCGATCTCTTCGGTGGTGAGTACGGATGCTATCGAGAAGCAAGGCTGGTGAGGTGGCTGGCTCAGGGTGATAGACTCAAAGGAGCCCTTGGTCGGGGGCCTGTCAAAAAGGCATAGCATCACATTCGTGTCGAGCAGCTGATGGCGGATCAGCACAGGCTGCGAAGCTGGAGGGGTAGGCTCTGTTTTGACGACCATGTCTGGAAACGCCGTGACTAGTTCGGATCGAAGAAGGAAGCCATACAGCGGCACAGGCGGTACTCGGCCAAGACCTTTGCTCTCCGTGGCGAGATATCGCTTGAGGGCGTGCTGCATGGCTCTTCGAACCATGTCGTCGCTCCTCTCGAGATGATTTGCCAGGCTGAGCGCGCCGTCTATCAGACTGTCTGTCCAGTTGCGATCCACCTCGAAGAATCGGATGGTCTCGAGAGGGAGATGGGATGGATCACTGATCAGGTAATGGGCCGGTATGTCTGCCAAGTACATCCTGTCCAGCACCCACTTGAGCACTGCCATCCAGTCGGTAGAGCGCGGGGTGTTGAACTCGTCATAGGGAACATTCGCGTCCTGCAAAGATCCCGATACCTCTTCGGCTGCTTTGTCGAGCTGGCGCTGCAGTTTCTCCTTCTGGGAGTCACTCCCACCTTCACCCATGGCGTTGAAGGAAACATCCACCCGGGCTACACTCTTTGCCTGCCACCTGTTGGACACATCGCTTGTCAACAAGGTGTCGCTCTCAGGAAGTCTTTCCAGGAGGCTCATGCTGGCAGCCAAAGACTTGATGGTGGACACTTTGGTGCGGAAGAGAGTCTTCTTCTCCATCTCTTCCTTTTTGGCGAATTGGACGCCAGCTTCTTGGATCTGCCTGCGCACGCGGGCCAGGGCTACGGTAAACGACCGGTCTGCAAGGGCCAATGTCCTGCCCAACTGCCAGGCCGAAGAGTAGGAGATATCCATAATGCCGACCTGCCGGTCGAATATCTGACGGTTGGTGCCATGCGTGGACGGTAGATCCCAGCCAGGTTGGAGAGGATACTTGACGCTCGTTGGGACAAGCGGTCCCCTGAAAAAGGACACCGTCTGCTCGCCAGTTTGGAGGCGATACCTGGCCAGAGAGTACCCATTCTCTAGCCTGCTAGCCATGTTTCTCCCACCATCACCCCGAGACCTCAACGAGTCCAGCTCCGCCCTGGTAGCTGGCGCGCGTAAGAGTTGTCTCTGAATCCCATCGACGTTTTGAAAGTCACCAATATGGCGGAAGGCATCATGAAGGCTGACCGAGTTGGGGGGCAGACTCATGTAGGACCAGCTGTGGAGGGATGTCAAAGCCACGTAGGGGGTTTTGAAAGGAAACGGCATGGCCTCCAGGCCCTCGATCGATATCAAGTGGGCGACCACCGAGGTGGGCTGATTGCGGCCAAGAGGTCCGGTGCGGTGAGCAAGCACCACAGAAAACAGACTGTCTCTCTCCCCGAGGAGCCCAGTCGTCGAGCCTGCCTGCGCCATCCCCGCCGTGTCAACTTGTCGCACATGGGCCAGCCATCGATACCGGGAGACGTCAGGATGCGCTTGGGAGGTGTTTGGTTGTCCCTTGTCATCAAACGTCCGCACCAGCTCCTGCAGCACTTGGGATTTCACACAGACGATGTCGCCTTTTGTGGAGGTTGGATCGTCGATGCTGGCGTCGAAGGAGGTCAGTGGCGTGCTGAGCGCCTTGCTTTCCCCCACATTGTGGACGAAGTCTGACATGTTGACGTTATAAGTGAACGTGGGTGATGGCGCGAAAGGTTTGGGAGACTTGGGCAGCTTCAGGAGGCTCTCCAAGCTTGCCTCGGCTTCAGCAGGAAGCATGATTTCATCTTGCGTGAAGGCGATGACAGCCAACCAGGGGGTTCTCGTTTTGGAAAGAACATCTTGTTGCTCTGGGGAATCTATCGACAACTCGCTCTCGCTGCCGACCCTCTCCCAAGGCAGCTGGGGATCGTTCAAGACCACATGCGGAAGCGTGGTGTGAGGTGTCTGATGTCCAGGAGCTGGATATGTCGTGTTCAAGGAGCCTGGGGGGAGAGAATACTGGGGAGCGATGACCGTGAAGCTCTTGCTGCTCTTTTTGGGATCTAATTTGTCTGCGGCTGGGATGTCTGCAAAGCGCTGGCCTGGAGATGGGTTGTATTTGGCGATGTCTTGTTCGACATCAATGTTGTAAGTGCCTGCTACAAGTCCGGGACGGTAGAATGAGTGCAGTCGCTGGTTGCCCTCGCCAATGTCCGGTTTGGGTTCGAGGTCGACCGGAGTCACTGATTTCTCTGCCTGGGTTCCATTTCGCAGGACGAGGTCTCTTGGTGACGCTGCGGCATCTGGCATGACTGCAACTGTGGAGCTTGGGTTGTGTTGTTTGTTGATGATGGATCGTGCCAAAGTCTTGATGGATTAGTGAAAGGACGCACCCACCTACGTAGGTAGATATCCAACCCTAGTGTTAGATTGGCCGCTTGACTAAACGCGGGCGATGGAGTTGTGAAGGAGTGGTGAATTTTGCGTGTTGTTGGACACCGAGTCCAGAACCTCCAGACAAGCAAAGCGCCAGAGGCCAGCATTGTCATCTAAACAGCTAGATGGGACACACATGAAGCCGCCGGCTTGTGTTCTCGCACATAAAGGTACCGACCCCGCAAGTGACGAAGATGTCAACCATGATTTTGAACACTGTGGTGGACTTGTATTGATAAGAAGAGGGGCAAGTCGGAGCTGTCTAGTCTAGAACCGCGACTGTGACTGAATGGCTGGCTGAAAAGCAGCAAAAGAGACAGAGCTGAATTCCTGTGGCTGGCTGTAGAGGATGCTCTTGCAGAACACTAGACCTAAAGCACTCAATCTCGTTGGTTTCCATTGCTACGGTTCCGAGTAACTATCCACCTCCGGATCGGACCGCACCTAAGGACCGGTTCTAGATTCCGCCACATGCTCATTGCCGGAGAGACTGGGCCGGAAGGGAATACTTGTGACCTCAATAAGTTCCATACCACCACTGTTAGGTACGAGCAAAGCCAATAATCGAAGACAGGAACAACGCCCTGGAACCACTTCGGGATGAATCCCACGCAGTTTCCAGGATTGATGGAGGAGCACTCCAGTGAAAATGCGAACTTCACCAAAGCAGTACCGGAGGCAGAGAGAAAACACCAAGGTAGGTATATAAGAGTCGAACCGCGATCTTAACGATGAGGAGAGACACGGAGCTTTTCAAAACCTTTCAGCACACATCATCATCAACATCACCACCATGTCTTGCCCCCTTTCCAGTCTTGTCAACCCCCTCAACCCTAAGCAGGTCCTCCTGTTCTATCTATCAGGCAACCAGTCCCCTGCCCTCGAGCTTCAAGATGTCGGCGCCGACAAGACCACCGCCACCGCCTTCGCAGATAACCTTTCCGCCCCTGTCGACTCCAAGATTGTGAATCCAGGCTCCTTCAGCGCTTTGTACAACGAGAATCTGGTAAGGGATTCCTCAGAAGCCCCGCGCTCATGGATGGCTGTGTTATTCTAACAGATGTAGCTCAACCTCTACGGTCTTGTCCAGAGCGGACCAGCCCAAAAAGGCACCACCACCGTCGATGCTATTGCTCCCAAGCGTCTGGCCCAGTTGAGCCCAGTGTATAAGCTCCTCCTGCCAGATAGCCCAACAAACACCGTGATTGGAGTTGCCATGACCACCATTGTCGTCGAGGGCCAAGGATACATGTATTGCATGACGTACGATCATATCCTTTTCACACCTACTTCCCGTCACCAAGAACTCATGTCGGGACTGCCACTCACTCTCTGAACACCTACGTAGTGGGACCGAAGAAAAGCCACGCATCACCGAGTTCTCCATCGGTTGGTCGTCCAGCTCACGAGGCGAAGACCTCATCACCAAGCCCCTAGACACCAAGCCCCCCCTAGTCGCCAGCAACCTCGCCGCCGTCTTCGACCCAGTCACCAACAAGAAGCTCATCGTCTACCAAAACGAAGACAACCTTCGCATCGTCGAGTCAACCAGCGAAAATGGTAAATAAATAAAAAAAATCATCATGTCCTTGAACCATACCACCCTTCTTGACGACGCTGACACATATGTATGTACCTCTGCAGATGCCGTGATCCCAAACACAGATGACTCCCGCGACTGCACCGGCCTCGCTCTCGTCCCCGTCGCCACGGACAAGGGCGTCAAGCTGTACCTCTACTACTTCATGCAAAAGGGCGGGAAGCTCCAGCGCGTGATCCGCCGCGAGGATGGAACGTGGGGGGACTCGGCCGCCGCGGGGGACAAGGCCGTCTCGGATCCAAACACTTTTCTGTCTGCCTGCCAGGTTGGCGGCGTGATTATGGTGTACTACATCGCCAAGGGGGAGTCGAGCATCCATAGCTTCAGGGATAAGATCTAGATGGGGCGACAAGACTGGGGAATTAGCCTAGAAGCAGACCGTACACATTCACTGAGAGTCATGGCATGGCGACTCAGCTTGTCTTACCAAGTTCCCAAAACGTGTTCATAAAGGAGCCCTATACCAAGGGCCGTGATCGTATTAGTTGTTAACGACAGCAACGAAGACAACAATTGGAACACATCATTAATATACATTGACGGCAGAACCTACCCATCCCGCCATTGACCCCCTGAAAAGATCAGACCCAACGCCAGCCCCTGCCGGAGCCTCCTCTCTACGCAGTAGCCAAGCACTTCGCACCCTCACTATGAGCCCTAAACCTCTCCTTCCTCTCCTTCTCAACCCATTCCGGATTCCCCAAATTAACCAACATGGGCGTCTGCATGTGGCTCGTCTTCCTCCTCAACCCCCCAGCCTTGAGCCGTCTAGCAACCTGATAAGCCCTGTCCAGCTCCTCCTCCACCGCGCAGCGAATCTTGAGCGCGGCCACAGCCGGCCAGACGCTACGCTCACCCCTCAGGATCCAGTACTCCAGCGTCTCCTTGGTGGGCGTCTCCATCAGTCGGACAAAGTCGCCAGCCGTCACCTCGGGCACGAGCATCATGCTCGCGCCCGGCACCCGCTCGTCCACAAGGAACCGACGGATGCCTGCCGGCAGCAGCTGGAGCGTGTCGAGCTGGCGGAGGCGGTGCCGGAGCTCGAGGCCGACCATGCGCATGACAAAGGCCATGCCGGACATGGTCTTGTTGCGGGTCTCGACCATGGAGGGGCCGTGCATGTCGGATTGGAGGAAGGGGATGAGGTAGGGGCGGGCTTGGCTGACGATGAAGTGGTTGACGTTGAAGAGCTCGGCGATGCGGAGGAGGGGGGACTCTTGCTCGGTGTAGGAGGCGTTGGTCCAGTGGTTGAAGTCGATTGTGTTGGCGGGCTTCCAGGGGACGATGTTGCCTTGGGAGTCCTTGCAGAGGATCTTGGTTTGCCTGTGGCCGTAGAAGGTGGGTGTCGAGGCGTTGGAGGCGACGGCGGCGGTCCAGATTAGCTGTTGATGTTAGATACGTTCATGGTTTCCACCAAGAGGAAAGGGGTACATACCACATTGGGAGCTGTCAAGTAGTTCAACAGAGTCGGGACACCTCCATGTCCAGCCGTAGCAACCGTAATGTTCAACACCCTCTTACTCCGATGATACGCCTCCTCAAAAGTCAGATCCCCAATGTTAGACTTGATACACTCCTCCAACACCTTGACATCCAAGAAATACCCCTCCCGTCTGAACCTCTGCACCCTCCTCACCAGCGTAGCCCACCTCGACCACATCGACTCCCTCAACCCCTCATTATGCTTCACCGGATCCTGCCCCTGCTTCGCAAACGCGCTCAGGTCGATCCCATCCCCCTTCAACACCCTCGGCAGCTCCTCCTCCGAATGCACCGCAACCAACGCCGCAATCAACGCCCCCGTCGCCGTCCCCACAATAATCCTCGGCAACAACCCCCTCAAAAACAACGCCTTCACCACCCCCAAGTGACACAAGCCAAAAATCGCACCCCCCTGCAACACCAGCGCCGTCCGCCCAAAAGCCTGTCTCGTATCATGTATAAAGTCCAGCTTCGCCTGCGTGGACATGGTAGCAATCATCATCCCCCCATCAGGCAAATGACTGCTCGGACTGGCAATACTAATGCTCCTCAAATCCTTTGGCGTGCCCGCACCCGTACTCCCCCTCCTAGTCGTCAAACTGAGCGTCTGCCTCCTCTGGCCACCACCCCCACTCCCGCCACTCCCATCCCCCCCGGTCCCCGAACTGGTGCTAACATTCCCGTTGTCCTCAAAACTGACATGATGCCTATGCCCCCCCCCAACCAGCGTCGACGCCCTCCCCTGCCTTGTCGCCGCCCCAACAGCAGCAGAGACGCTCCCCCTGGGAACCCCCCGGCCGTCGACCACATACCCGCCCACCGGCGTCTGCCCCGGCGAGGGCAAACTCCCTATATCCTCCACCCCCTCCGCCACGCTCCTCACGTACTCCTCAATCAGAAACTTTGTCCCCGCAAACGCCCGGTTGTAGAGCTTCGTCGCGGTGATGTTGCCCAGGTTCCTCACCAGCCCCGATCGCAACAGGTTCACGAGCGAGTGCACGTCCCCCGTCTCCCGCGCAATCTCGATCGACGCCAGCCGCTCGTTGATGAGCTTGAAGTCGTAGTGCGAAGAGACAGGGTTGTTTCGCCAGAGGTCCAACCCCAGCAGCGTGTCCAGATTGAGCGCTGCTTCCTCCCACTGCTCAAAGGTGGTGGCGTTGTGGAGGGCCGAGAGGTTGGCCGAGAGGGGGGTTGGGCGGGTGTAGTGGGATACGATCCTCTGTTTTTGTTTCCCTCATCACTCATTAGCTATTCCACCACAGTAAAGGTGAAGGGAGGGAAGGGAGGGAGGGGGGGGTTACATACGTTTCGCCAAAACGCCACAACATCCAGTATCATATCCCACGCCGAGAGCAAAAACATCTTTGGTCCCCTCCGGCGGCGGTGATTCCGAGCATTGTTGCTGTTATTGCTGGTGGTATTGGTGGTCCTCTTCCCAGTCGGAGCAGATGTTGTTGTCGTTGTCGTCGGGTTGCGATGATCAACCTCTGAAAACCGTATTATCCCCCCTCCATCTTTCCTTTCCCCGGAGGCGGCAGTCCCAAACAACGGCGACATCAAAAAAGTGTACACCGCGCCCAGCAGGCCCAGTAACCACTGAAATGCCATGTTTTGTTCCTCCAAACAGTTTCTTCAACAGCAAAAATAGCCCTTTCCTACGCCATACACACTACAACAACAAACAACGACAAAGAACGAACCACCCTGCCCAAAGTAATGATCCTTGCAACAAGGAGTGACTTTTGACAAGAAAAGTGGTAGCAGTACACGCGCGTTACAATCCAAAAATGAAACGGGAAAAAAAAGGGGAGGGGTTCTCCAAAATGTCACAAACAAACCATCGTCTTTCTCCCTAATGAATTAACACGCACCGGTCTCGTTGTTGAACCCGTGACGGTCACATCACTCGGTTGAGGCGAAAGAAAGCCCAGCCCAGCTTCCCCACAATTTCCCCCATCCCTTGTCAGTCAAGGAAAGGACGAGAAGACGTTGAATCAAGCATGTGAAAGCCACAAGAACCACCCCCCCCCCCCCCACTTTTAAAGTGCTTGCAGCCAAGCCCTCGCTTATCCCCGCTTTCCCCCCCAATTCCCGATTGGAGAATTAACAGGGGTCACCCCATCACCATCCCCTCGGTTCCTGCAGCCAAAAAAGAATCCCATCTTTGATTCAGAGTTCTTCATAACTCGATTGATTCATTCCCCTAAATAACCTATATTTTTATTGTAATCGCCTTCATGCCCCCCTTCCCGCCCCATTATCCACACAATACCTCAACATGACCATCGACACCAATGACAACAAAAAAGCCCACTTTGGTATTACCCGCCCCTTAAACACCCCAAACCATCTCCATTTCCTCTAATCAAACCAGCAAAACACCAAGCTAATGCTCAAGTTGTCCATGGCCAAGAATGCTGACCGTGCCACACCCACACAACCTCCCCTCCGAAATATTGCCCCCCCTAATCACTATCAGGCGGCGTCGCCCCCTTCTTCAACATCTCCTTGACCTCCGCCTCCATCTGCCCAGAAGTCATCTCCAACCCTCCCGCCGCATCCAGTCCAGCGCTCCAGCCCGTCACCTTATTCGCGAGCTCCAGCTTCTTCTGGCACGCCTTGTAAACCAGCTCCTCCACCGTCCCCTCACTGATCAACCTGACAATCTCCACCGGCCTCGTCTGCCCCAAGCGATGCGCCCGGTTCTCCGCCTGGATGTCATCCTGCGGATTGTCGCTCTGATCAAAAATGATCACCTTGTTGGCCGCCGTCAGGTTGATACCCGTGCCACCCGACCCCGTCGTCAACAGAAACACCGGGATCGTCGCGTCGGCGTTGAACTGGTTGATCAACTCCTGCCGCTCACTGACATCCGTATTTCCCTGGAGACTGAGATATTCCACCCCTTCACTAGCCAGGCACTCTCCCAGAATCTCAATCACCTTTGCAAACCTCGTGAAGACCAAGGCCCGATCACCATTTTTCTGATATCCTCTAATCAGCTTCAACAGGCTCTTCACCTTGGCGCACTCTCCCCACGACCCATCTGGCAAGTCAAACGACCTGATGCACTTGTAGTCTCTGCACCACAAATGAAGCTCAAAATCCGATAGCGCCTTGAGCTCATTCGTCAGGTGCCCAATGTTTGGCTGCTTGAGCTCCGACTGTGGTATCCTCTGCATCAAAACCTTCGCCATCTCCTCCACATCCCTATCCTTGAAGTAACGTCTAAATAGCTGGGGATGAATGGCCGACTTCCTCAACTGGATCCAGACGTTGTTGGTATCATTGTCCCTGCCCTTTTCCGCAACGACAGTCTGAGAAGATTGAGAGTTTGCCGATCTCCTAAATCTTCTCGCATAGTCCTCATAGATGCTGGCCTGAGTCTTGTCCATCTTGCAATACTCGACCCTTGTCGTCTTCTTGGGCATGTCTTGGAGCACCTGCTCCTTCCGACGCTGGAGGATAAATGGCTCGAGAATAGTCCTGGCGCGCGGTACCCGCTCGCTGGCCAAGATTGCGCCCTTGGAGACGTCCGCCAAAGAGAACTTTTGGCTGAACAACGCCTCCAGCGTTTCAAAGTGCTCCGAAAACAGCTTAGGTTCCACAAAGCGCAGGAGGGCAATCATTTCCATGAGGTTGTTTTGAACAGGCGTGCCCGACAAAATCAACCGCCAGTCGGCCGTGATGCGCAGCAAATCCTTGTAAAGCTTCGTCTTGGGGTTCTTCATCTTGTGGCCTTCGTCAAAGACGGCAATCTTTGGCTGGATATGTCGAAGGTTGCTGATGTCATCTTGCCGGGAGAGCTGCGAGTAACTCGTCAAGACAACGTGATATGCTTCCGGATCATCCTGAATCTCCTCCGCAATCTCATCACGAACGGCTTGGGGGCCTTGGTATGTGATGACATTGATGTCGGGGGCGAATCTCTTGAACTCGGCAGCCCAGTTGGCCAAGGTCGAGGGTGGCACAAAGATGAGATTGGGCCACGGCCGGTCCCCTTTTATTTTCCCTTTTTCGTAGTCCTCAACCACGGAGCACATGAGCGAGATAACTTGGCATGTCTTTCCCAAACCCATGTCGTCGGCCAGAATACCACCGCAGTCCAGTTTGTGCAGCAGGCGCATCCAATTCAAACCATAGCGTTGAAAGGGCTTCATGGTACAGTGGCCTTGCATAAACTTCGGCTGGCGGTGGGGAAGGTCAACCAGCCTTGGGTCCTCCATGCTGATGGGCGTCAACGGCTTTTCGTCGTCGGCCTGAGAATCGTTCTTCGTTTGTCCGGTCTCGTCCATCGCCCACTTGGAAGTCGAGGCTTTAATCGCGCGGGCTTGTTTCTCGCACGCCTGGATGACATAGTCGATGGCGTCCAGTGACTTGGCGTACGACTTCACTGCAGTGACAATATCGTCTCCCACAGAGATTTTGGCCGATTTCTTGCCCTTTTTCTTCTGAGCAAGGGTGACTCGGCGAGCGTGCTCCAGATCTTTGAATGGCTGGTGGGAAACCATGACCTTTGCAGTGTCTTCTTTGACACCGGCGATAGCGACCAGTTGCACTACGTCGCAAGTGTTGAGATATTGAAGGACTCGGGCATCAAACTCGCTTGAACCCTCCTCATCCTCGTCGTCCTCGGCATCTTGCGGGGAAGATCGGCGTCCCTTGCCCTTTCTGTTGTCGTATTCCTCGTCGCGGTCGTCGTCGTCGCTGACAAGATCAATGACCTTGACTTGTTTCTTTGGTTTTTGAACGGGCTTCGCGACTGGCTTGACAGGAGAGCTTTCCGGACTTGCCTGCCGGCCAGGGCGGCGACCCTGCACGAGCCTCCGTCGTGTAGGTTGCTTGGGTGGGGACGGTTTTCGGAGCGACTCGAGACTCTCATCCGAGGAGGGAGACGAAGGGGACAGCGAGGCCCAGTCTTTTTGCAGACCATGGCGATTGGATGTGCTCCCAGTGGATTCTTGTGTATTCTGCCCCAAAATACCACGTTAGCAACCTTGCTGTCAAACTATTTTGGGCTGCAAAGTTAAAAACATACCGACTTGGCTACCTGTGTCTTGAAGGACAGTGAGGTGGATGACGTCGACATACTGATACTTGGCTCTTTTCGTTGGAAAGACGAAGGTCGAATATCGCCCCGCGCCGGCTCGGCATCGTCGTCCGAGGAGTCCCCACCGACATAGACCGGTGCATCCAGCTCGCCGTCTGATATTTGGACATATTCTCTTTTCTTGGAAGCAGCAGACACTGTTCGGCTCGCAGGCGGCTTGAAGCTGGTGCCTGGGGGGGCCATCACACTTGCTAATCGACCGCCGGTCCTCTGGGGAATTGCTTTGGCTTGGAATGGGGAGGAGGCAGGAACCTCAATAATGGATCGAGGCGAGGAAGGTACGACAGACGTGGGGCGTATCGAGGGTCGGTCCACAATCTGGGTCGGCTGCGTAAAATATGGGGATTCGCTGACGAGGTCGTCGTCTTCAATGTCGTCGAATGCCAATCCTCCGCGGCGGGTGGTGGTGGTTGGCGGTGAAGATGAAAACTCCATTTTTTGAGGTTGTGTCTCGACTGGTTGGGTTTCGATTAAGGGTCGCAGAGGTGGAGTAAACTTCAGAGCAAGCGTTATCTTTTAAAAAGAGACAACGAAGCAACACGTAGAGTGCTCCAGAGCCAAAGACGCCGAGAGAGAAAGTCGGACGAAAAGACGGGGTTCTTCCTCCCAAACCTTGAATGTTCCACCCCTGAATTGGGAAATTTCAGATCATTCGTAGTCGTAGCGACTGTTGGGATTTTTTGCCGTTGAACCGATACCGCCCCGTTATCAAAGTCAAAGAAAAAGACAACAAGTAAAAGAGTCTGTGCTAAAATTAGACGTCCGAACAATTGGCACAATGTCTCCTTCTTTTTGCCTTCTGCTTGGGCTGGATAACCGGTCGATTGGGCAAGGCTCGAGTCGGAGAGAGTGTTTGAACAAAGACAGGGAGAAAGGCCAGAAGAAAACAGCCCTATCTTTCTCAGAATTCAACCATCAAAACCCGGCCCCACAGAACCTTGCCAGCAAAAGCAAACGAGAGCGCGTCAACCGGGAATTTCAGTGGGTCGGACGCGCCTCTGACTGCTGCACGTCGACACGTGAGCGACGAAGCTACGTTCCCATGCCAATTAAGCACGGACTCACCTACCCAATACGTACATACCTCTCACTCACAACCAACATCCCCAAGTCTCACCCTACCTACCATCTTGTACTCTCAGCAAACCCAGACATCAATCAACATGGCCACCCGCCGTATCATCTCCCAAGAGAAGACCCTCCTCGACCAACCCGACCCAAACTCAATCTCATCCTCCTCCCCAGCTCAAAAGTCCAATATCGCCCCTGCCGTTCCCGCAGCCGTCATCTTCAAGCTGTTGGCCTTCACACTCGCCATGATTGTCGTACCGATTGGGTCATACTTTGCTACCGTCAACACTCTGTTCAAGGGCATGTTTATACTTTTTTTCTTTTTCAATCCACACTTTCTCATATCTCCCTCTCCTATCTCCCGTCTCACATGCCCTCATATCCTTATTCTCATGTCCCCCCTCTCATACCCCCATCTCATATCTCCTCCTCATACCACCTCAAACAACCCCCCTTCATCAAAGCAACCCGACTAACACCACCACCCCAGGCAACTCAACCTACGCCGGCGGCCTAGCAGCCATAATGGCAAACGTAGTCCTCATAGGCTACGTCCTCGTCGCCATGGCCGAAGACCAGTCCGACCGTCTAGAAGAGGAGAAGAAGCAGAAGCAAGAGGGCAAGAAGGACCGCTGAAATATTCCCTTCCACCCCATACCACCACCTTGTTTTTTGTTATTCATTTTTGGGACCAATTATGTTCTTCACACCAGATATTGTTATGATATGGGCTTTTTGTTTTTTTTAAAAAAAATTGGGATTGGGGAAAGAGTTATGGAATGGAATAGGTACCAAGGTGGAGGGAGGCGTCATTGTAGTAGGTATTAAACAAAATAAAAGAAAGACTTGTTCTTGACAAAATCAATATGGCTAGCCACCTTTAAAAAGAGGGCCAAAACAGAAACCAAATTCTGGGAGGTCAAATCACCAAATTCGGCACTTAACTACTTTATCACATGACACACACAACTGGACTCACCTTCACCTTTAACTTGACGTCATGTTCAAAATACCAGGCTTCTCAGGAGTCTCATATCCCCCTCAATTCACCATTACTACTAAATAAATAATAATAGCCCCCCCATCTCCCTCCTCACCCAACATATATAAAGTACCTATCCAGCCCACCCCTCCAAAACTACACACATCACCACCATACTCACCAACCACATCAAAAAGTACACCCACAAACAAGTCTCAAATCAATACCAAAAAAAAATTCAATTTCCCTTCTTCTCATTACTTTTCTTTTCATGTGCCACATCAAGAAAAAAAAGGACTCAAGTAAAATCAAGAAAAAGAGAAAAAGGAGAAAACAAGAAACCTTCCCCTCCCCTTTTCTTTCCCCATCATACCTAGTACGCCGCCTCGTACAATAGTAGTAGTAGTAGTAGTAATAATAGCGAATCCCATTTCATAATGTGCTTTCCCTTTCCTTTCCTTTCCTTTCCCCCTTCCCAACCCATGTGTGCGTGTGTGTGCGTGCGCGTCGTATACGTTTACTTCAACATCCCAATTTCCGTTCCAAAAGAAAAAGAAAAAAAGAAAAGGCACACCTCCCACCAAAAAAGGCGCTGTGGTCATGACAAGCCCCCCAGAAAGCAATTCGGCAAACTAGTCGAACATCCTACATCCTCTAAATGTCCAATCTCCTCCCTGATTCTCCTCCTCTCTCTTCTTTCAATATGCCCATGTCCACAACAGCTTGACGAAAAGCAACTCCCCTCACCACCAAAACCTCCCACATCCGTACCAGACGTTTTCGAAGAGAGCATTCGGGTATCAAAAAATAAAGGTGTCGTCGGTGGCAAGTTAAACAATCCTCAAAAAAAAAAACAAAGAAATCGTCAAAAGTGTCGACCCCCTTAATTGTTTTTGCTGAACCTCTTGGAAAACCAACTCTTCCTCTTCTCCGGTGGCGCAGGTTTGCTTTGAACTGGGTTCGCCTGAGGTGGCGACGCCGTCGTGGTCTTCCTCAACGTCGAACTCTTCTGGGGAACTGCTGGAGGGGGTGCCTGCTGTTGAAAGTTGGAGTTTGGCAAATCTCCCGTGCTGGAACTGCTGCTTTGAGCCCCAACCGCAAACGTGGGTGGCTGGTAAACAGAGTTGTTGTTGCTGAAACCAATCCCATAATCGTTCATCTGCTGCTGTTGTTGCGGTGCTGGTTTCCTTCGCGGAGCCGATACAACCCGCTCGATGGAACTATTATCGCTGCTCGTTGGGTCTGTCTGGTACCCGGCTGGCTCTCCTGACGTGCCGCTCCCTGACGCCGTTGTGACGGTCTCATAGGACCGATGGTTGCTGGGAAGCACGTATTCATTCGGACCCTGCCTATAACCGTGCGGATCGGACTGCATTCGGTTCCATCTTTGTCGCCCAGCTCCAGGGTGACCGTTGTACCCTTGTTGGTCATAGTGAGGTTGTCTGAGGTCTTGTTGACTTCCACCGACGCGATCCTGGTACATCATGGATGGCGGCCGGCTGCCATAGTAGCTGTCGTGTGAGAATCTGCCACCATTGCCGTCTGGGAGTACACATGTCAGCCTTATGCAGTCAATTTGGCACGGCATTGCATTACTTACTGCCATAATAACTAGCTCGTCGGCTGGCTCTAGCATCGGCGTCTGTATTGCATGCTCTAGTCAGTTTACCGCCACTTGAAGTATCCGAGGGTGCATGAAGCATACCGGGTCGGATCATGGACCTCCTGTTGCTGTATCCGCCATCAATGGCTGCCTCAAAGCTCCGAATGGTGTCTAATGGTCGTTCCCAGCGGCTTCTGGTGGGATTGGAGCGGTCAGGTTCGGCTGCGCCAGAAATCATGTCAGTGCCTTGTGCCACACAATACTCCAGGTTTGCGCCTCATACCAATTGGGTTGCCATAGAGATCTTTGTGTTGAATGCTTCTCAAGGGCGCGAGCGACGATGCTTCGTGCGCGGCAACCTGGGCTAGAAGGTGTTTGTCAGTTTTTACATGTTCGGCATGTCAAGACGGCCACAAAAACGCACCAGGTTCCGCCTCTTGCATTGCGAGGGTTGGATCAGCTTTGCTGTGCAGTCTTTTGGCCTCCTTCTCGGCTGAGGTCTCGTGTAAGTCGACCTTCTCGGCTTTCTGGTGGTTGCTAGAGCCCTGAGATTTGTCCGACCTGAGACTGAAGCTTCTAGATTTTCGGGTTGGGTTCGCAGGACGCTGCTGGGTCGAATGAAGCTGTTGTTGTTGTTGGGAAGGATGCTGCTGGGGCTGCTGGTAAGGCTGCTGATATGACTGCTGGTACTGCGGATACTGTTGCTGCTGCTGCTGCTGTTGCGGCGGGGCCTGGGGGTACTGATAAGCAGGCGCAGGGGGGAGGTTCCTGTTCTGGGATGTTGCGGTCGCCATCTTGTCGGACGCTGGGGGGGTGCGATAACTTTATTGCTTCGCTGTGGTACGTGCTGATGAGGAAAGAGATGGGAAATGAATGCAGTAGCGCAGGAGGATCTGCACCGGGCCCGCAAGGTGACAGGGTCGTGATCGCAGTCGCAAGGTTAACAAGGACGACAAAAAAAGATGCTGGGGGCAGGCGTAGCTCTGGTGATGTTGATGGATCCTGTCGCGCCGAAGAAGTGGGCCGTGGGATTGGGAAAATGGACCCACGAAAAACCTGTCGCAGGTTTCTGCTGAAATCAAGGAAACCTTGGAAACCTGGAAACGTGTGTTGTGCGTGGGATGCCAGTGTCCAAACAAATCCAACCTCACGGAGCAAACGGCCAGGCGGTCTGACAAGGATTGGGATATGAGTGGGATAGAAAGTGTAGCGTTGCGGGCGGTAAAGTAATGAATGATAAGGTAAGGCCGGATATCCGGGCGTAAGGGCTGGCAACTGGGTCTGGACTATTGGTGAATGGACGTGTGCCTGGTCTGAAAATGGCGTCTCCCTGCCACCCTTTTAATGGCACTTTTGAGACTCTGAAAGATAAACAACTCGACTCCACGCTTGCCAATTGTCGGCGACCTCTTGCAGCAATGGGGAAAAATCGATCGGGCTGTGCTGGCCTGGAGCAGCTTTCAGTTGGTAAAATCGCCCCACTGATGCCTGTCCCAGAAAGAGCTCTCGTAGTGGAGAATGGAGAATGGCGCTAGGTGCCGAGAGGTGACAGCGGAGCGGATGGCGTTTTGACACAGGCCCACAGACTGACGTCAATCCAAGAGCTGGGATGGGGCTTGATCTTCGCGTGGCTCGTTCATCAAAGAAGAAATCGAACAGGGGCCGCTTTTCACGATTGTCCCACGTGCGTTGCGGCTTCTCTTCTTCTTTATATCTCTTTTGGACAGTCTTTCGACGCCTGAGACGGGGTGGGGGAATAAATTGACGACTGCTGAAATACGAGCCTTGGAGAATGCGCTAGACACTTTCAGTGCGAGTTTTCGACTTGCATGCGTCGAACAGTGCAGGAACAAGAATCGGCGCTAAACCAATGCAGGAGTCGTTGACGCGGAAAATGTACCGATTCAGGTGCCAGGTGGCTCGTGCCAAGCCTGTTCTTTGCTGGGCCGTCCAGAGTGACGGAGGAAACTGATGAGGTCGCTTTGCTAGATATCGATATCGGACACGGACAGATATCGGACAACGAGAGAGGAGTATCCGTCAAGAGAGATGGTCGAACGGTTGGTTCAATGCTCAAAGAGAGAGCCACAAACGAGTGTTTGGATGAAACGGTCTGGTTTGAAAGTGAAATATTATGGGGGAGAGTCTGGGGTCAACACCGAAAACGCCCTGGTTGCCCAAAAGTTTCAAAAATGTGAAAAGGGGGTTAAATCGCGTGGCGGGGGAAGCCCTATCTTTAAGAATGGATTCGCTGGATTCCGAATGCAGTTCGACCTCAGGATGGCCGCGTGGAAGGGCGGGCAATGTGCAGCAGGTGGAGTGTTGATTCTCGGGTTCTCTTCCAGCTTGTGATTTGCCGCTTGCGGTTGCTGTTACGCTGTCTGCGAGCTCTGAGCTCTCACCAACTCAACCCCGTTTTTTCACCGTCGCGATCCACTGAACGCCAGGAGACTCGTGTGTCACCCGGACGATCCGCTCCCAAACCCGCGCGCGTCGTGCTGTCACAAATCATCTCGAACTGATCTTGCAACAAGTATTCGCTGACAATCTCTAGATGGTCCGCTATCCACTCCGTTCCGTTCTAGGCGCCATGGTGGAAAAGTTGGCGGGCATATGCCAACCAAGCAAGCACACCTCTGCACAGAACAAGAATACGGGCTCGCTGCGCCTCAGACAACCACGCGGCCAGCGAGCAACACGGCGCCCGCGTCACCGCGCGACAGCGTGGGATGTGGCCCCCCTTTTTACTCGCTGGATATCCGATACCTAGGTACTCACGGTACTCTACCATACGATTCCCATCCCACCGGGCCTACTCATGCGGCTCAGATGCGCATTTTCAACATGTGAGAAATGCCAGCGCATTAAGCCGCAGACGAGCGTGGGTCAAGGCCGCACCATATATACAACAAACCTTGGCATTGTATCAAGGTGCGAATCTTGAGCTGGTGATCATCCTTCGGAAGTTTCAATTTCTGGGAGAGCCAGCTGCAACTTGGGCATTTTGGACGGTTGTGGACGGTGGACGGGAGCTATCTTAGGGTCCCCTGCGTCCCACAGATTTAGAATCCGTCCGACACGCAGCGGTACGGACCAGGACTGCACGACAGGTTGAAGCTGCAGGTCCTCAAAAGGTAGCCACTTTGTTCCCTGCGGCACGAAAAAGGGGATGCTGCCAGCCTTGGGCGTGCGTGCGCCGGACGAGCATCCCGAGCCGAGAGTTTTCTCCTGGATGTTGGATGTTGGATGGAACGCTGACAGAATTATGAGATTATGACGATGACGTTCGACCTTGACATGAGGGGTAAAAGCGTCTCTGCTTGGCCAGCCAAGATATATGGATCTCTCAACATCCACACCACAACTGCTGTGACGGCAGACTCGAGTCCCGATCTAGATAGGTGCGCAGTTCTGGAAAAGGATCAGGCTTGTCCTATTTCAACGTCGGCACCTCTTACCAAACTACCCGACTCGTGGGTAGAAGAGGCATCTTTCAACGGTGGGGGGGAGCGGGAGAGGGTAGCATTGCAGCATCAGGTTTTCTGGTTGTCAAGCCACCCTCCCTACACTTTGCCTTATCGCTGCATGAAAGTAGGTAGCACACGCTTATACACGTAACCAAGGTTTCAAAGACAACAACAAAGTCAACAACGGCGGGTCAGAATAACCAGATAGTCCGACACGGAGCCGGACATCAAGTCACAACATAACACCGCGCGCATATATCACCGCTTTTTGCCTCTTTCCAACCCTTCAATCTCCGATATACCCATTTGGGTCCTAGGTACGTAAGGAAGGAAAGGGGTAAAGTAGTAATGGGAGGATGCCTTGACTCCAGCCTTCTAGAAAGCAGGTTTTCCTAGTCTTTTTGAGACAGGTTATCATACATGTTGCTTCTCAGGTCGATCGAATCAACCGGACCCTGAGAAAATGGAAGCACAACAAGCAGGCTTCAAGGCGATGATCTTTGCTTCTAGCTCCTGTCAATCTGTCAATCGCAACTCCACTTTTCCCCAGTCGGATCAACACGGGGAACTTGGTTCGATCGAATGGAGACGGCCGATGGGTATCCAGTTGTTTGACAACGTGGAAATCCAGACCCGAGAACTACCGGGACGGGGCTCGATGCAGATAGCTTAACCACAAGGCTGGATATTGTTGCCAGATACATGGAACAGTCTGTCGGTGCTTCCTGGGCTCATGCTTTGCACACCAGGATAAGCAGAAGTCAACAAGAAAACCCATCGGAGAAAGGTGCTTCAGTCATTGAAGATATACAGGTCGGCTAGCCAGCCGTTGATATATTTCTCGATGTGGCGCCGTGGCGCGTATGGTGTGCTGCTGGCTGCATCCCCGGCCGCACACCACACCCTCAGCTCGGCCCGGCCTTCTCACAGATCGTTCGAGAAAGCCAAGATGGCATTATCGTAAACCGAGACATCTTGCTTTCGTCAGCCTCTTTTCACAATGTCTATCGCCAGTCTCAGACGCATCATCCAAGCAAGCCACCACACCCACGAACCCTAGGCCCGAACCCCCGGCCGACCGTTGAGATACCCGCCAAAGCTATGTCGATCCTATCCCAGCTGTTCGGGAACGGAGCCAGCAAGCGAAACAAATGAGGCGCTTTGGCGCTCACACAAAAGGCTCATATCAGGCAGGTAAGACAAAGGGTTGGTGTCGTCTTCCATTTCAGCTTCTATGGGCGAGAAAGGCCGATATCGTTTTGTTTTGGAACGAGACCTGTCGCCCCCGTTCCAGAGTGACACTTTTGACTCTCGACACACAGACACACAATGGAGAAGATGACACAAAGATCTGAATCTCCGTTTCGACCGAGAAGCCCGCTCCTGTCAACAACGTAGAACAGCATTACTAGACAAATGACAAATACGACACTTCAAGGCAAACAAATCGAAATGATGGAAAAAGGCGAGATCGGAGAATACTTTCTCTTAACCTCGGCACACACACCTGCTGTATCGTCGTTGTGCCTTTGTGCTTCGTTTCCTTGACCACCCCCTGATATCCGGCGCTGTATCCCCCTCACTGCCTCACCTTGAGATGAACTGTGACACTTTTCAACCATCATTCAACACAAACCCACCCATATGATCAACCTGATTGACCTCGACACACATCATATTTCTTTGCCCACCGCCTTCTTCCATATGAAAAGAAACACAGCACATCACCAACGCCTCATTCATCACCCTTTGGTACTCCCCAGCATCGAAATCGTACTCTTACTACGCACATATATCCGACCGATGACAGCCAACAGAACCAGCACAACAATACAACCATTATTCCCCATCCACCTCCTTCCCCCCCCCCAGCCATCTAGACCATATCACCCCCAACCCAGAAACCCATCAAACCCTTACACGGCAAAACCAGCCCGTTCCACCACCTCCCATCGCTTCCCCCGGAAACTGTAACACCCTCCGTGCTCCCAATCCAATCTCTCAAACGAGAGAAGAACGGACGTAAAAAAAAAGCCTGTATTATCCAGCTCACAAAAGTCAAAGTTAACAAACAACATCCCATGTGACGAAGAGAACCCCCCCCCCCCCCCCCCCTCAATTACTTACCTATCCACCAGAGCTGAACAGCATCAAAAAACACAACCAGCAACCGTGTAGCTGTGCGTTTTTTTATTGGTGAAGGAAGATCCTAGCTAGGCAGGATGATATATTAATCGATGATATACTACTCTTAGGTGCATATCCAATTCTGAGGTTGTTTAATGTGTTGCAGGTACCTACCTACCTAGGTAGTCGGGATATATATATATATATATATACTCATATATATATGTGGATATACATATATCGCAGGCTGGTGGCTGGCAGCAGCTTGTCAAAGTCATGAAATACGTTTATAAACACAGTTGGCCCAAATCAAGATCCAAGGGAGGCAAGCTTTGACACATGTCTATGCTCAAACAAGACAAAGACCAAAGACATGCCCCCAACCGTAGGTAAGCAGCAGTGGGTCATAAACATGTACAGTCGAGACCTTGAATGAGTTCCGAGTATGAAGATAAGCTCTGCATATAAATGGTTAGCACACACGCCACCACGCACGTACACACAAGAATCAAGAATCCAAATCCGGTAACGAGTTGAGAAAATGGAAGACTGAGTGGTTCTGATAACTGCTGTCTGACCCCAAGGCTCTTCTCAAAAAAATAAAAACACAACTTCGTGGCCAGATCCCAGGCGAAGAATCTCCTTGTCCCATCTCACAACCAACCGAGCGTCCGAGCCACAATTGCTGTCGTCTGGAAAGTCCTGTTGATTCTTCTTGGCCCCAGGCTGGCCATTAACGTTGTATTTTTGACAAGGCAAGACTCTTGTCAAGTGCCGCCCCTGAACTGCCGTTTTTGTGTGTCCCATCCCTCAAAGCAACCAAAGCACTGAATTCCCTTTGCACCCCAGATGTCGCGGATCCTCAGATGGCATTTTGTCATTTTTTGCGATTGCCCTGATTTTTAATGCTAGAAAGCAAGGCCGTCCGTTGTTGATTCGTCAAGTCCCTGTCTAATTCCATATGCACCGAAATCATGAACCACCGTTACCAACCAACTCCTGCCCAGCCCATTCTCCCCATCTCTATTTAGATGGTGGAGGGGTAGAGCATGATGCGAACCGAGGCGCCGAAAGACTTAGCGGGAAGGGGGGTCTGGAACTTGGCGCGAACGACGCCGGAGTTGCCTGTATCAAGAGTGTCAGCAAGGAGAGACACTTCCCAAGCCACCGCTAGAGTTCCCGTTGTATCATACCATGTGGCCTGGTGACCTTGCCCCAGATGACGCGGATCTTGGTGCCGCGAACCTCCTTCTGACCACGGTAGACGTACGCAACCTTCTTGCCAAGGTAGAAGCTGTGCCCATTGTTAACTCCTGTCCTTCTGCAGTCCCCGAACTCGATTCGTAACATACTTGGCAGCGGCTGTGTCGTCAACGCCCTCAATCTTGATGAGAGAGGTCTTGGCGTGGACGGTGTGCCTGGAGCGTTGGTAGCTCAGGTGGCGACCCCTATTGGAGGAATCTGGTCAGTCTCGTGCCTTTCTTATCGAGTCGAATCGTCCATTTCGAAGTTCTTCATCGCGATGTTGCGTCGAGGTTGTTCGGGGTTCGATTCGCTGCGGCTCGAATTGTCGGTGGGGTTTCACTCACTTGACATATACTAGATTAGACATGTTAGCCCATGGTCTTTCACTCGATTGGCAACGCAGCAGCGACCATCGCCAACATCGTCATGACGGCGGCCATGAAGGTGCCCAGATTTCGCGTTGACGATGTCGCTGCTGTTGTTGCTGCGCATATTCGGGCAGACTCACGTCTATGACCAGCTTCGGTAGGCATTTTGATGGCTTGGTGATTTTCCCTCTGAGATTCTTCCTTGCCACGGTCAAGGGCAATCAGCAAAATGTCGTGCTGATTAGAGGTCCGGCGTTTGGCGACTGAATGTGGCTCTGCACTTACCTTCGGCACGCCAAATGAATTCGAAAATTCGCATGGTGGGATTTGGTAGGGCTTGGGCCAATTTAGCGGGGCGGATTATCTGTGGCGCCGAGTTCGGCAGGCAGGAGCGACTTGTGCTGTTTTTGCGGGGCTTGCCGCCTGGCCCCTGCACTCAGGCGAGGTGTGGCTAGTGGAGCCTCAGCCACGGGTGATGCAATCGCAAAAATTGTCAGTGCTGTCCCCCTTGATCCCTGTCCAGTTCGCTCGATGCCAAGAGAAAATCTGCGATGAGCAACAACGGCTGTGGACTTCCTGCAACCGACCACCGACCGCCGACCACCGAGGAGGAGCTGAAGTGATGATTCATCAGATAACAGCACCGAGCCTCTGACAATCCTCGATGCCGCTGCTGGCCTCCGTATGTCAGCCTCTTGAGCTTCTCGGTTCGGCGCGGCTTCAGCTTGGTAATCTCGAATCAGACGATTTGAGCAGCCCACGTCGCCTGTTAGAGCCAGTATCTCTCTCACTCTCTGTTTGGAGGACTTCACCGACATGTATCCAAACTCCAGAGCAGCCAACCAGCTTTGAACAGCACTCACTCAGCATACCTCCCCCCACCCCGAGCACAACCTCTCTGCCGACCATCTGGCTCGAGATGTCAAGAGATGTCCGGTAACTGAACGTCGAAAGCCAGAGCCGCTTTCACAAGATCAGATAAGCCTTCCTGAGGGAAATAGGCGGTCGCAAGGCGGGCGGGTAATATAAGCCGTACAGGGAAGATGCTCAAGACTCTTTTTTACCTAGGAAGCACTCCACCAGCATCACGACATGCGAAGCCGGGCCGGAAGTCGGAGGTATGCTTGGCTCTTCTTTTTGATATTCTGAAGTGGCCAAACATCCAAATTGTCATTCTTGGCCCGCCCGCTCGATCAAGGGTTGCTTGCAGATGTGGGATGTCCGAAGTCCTGACTGAGACCACCACGGACTTTGAGGGTCGGCTCCGGAGACGCTCGACCCCGCGGAGAAGTGCGTCGGTTATGTTCAGATTCTTGGGATAACTGTCTGGCGCCCGGACGTGACAGAGATGATATAACAGTGTCACGAGATCTGAAGAAGCTTCCTCACGGGTGGGAACTTTTATTATGGAACCGATTTTCCCTTTGGTCTCTCGGTGCATCCTCACCGGAGCTAGCGAGTGTGTCAACGTGGGGGGAGTGAACTTGGGTATTCTGCCGGCGGGCGAACCCTTGACCAACAAAACTATTCCGGGACCTCCGCACCACAACGTGCCCTTTTTGCCTGTTTTATTTGACTATCCAGGTGGCAGCTCGGCCTTTGGCGAGGCCAGCGTCCTCCACTGTGACTGCGTTATTTCCATCGCCTACAGGAGTGGGCAGTGGACAACCTGTAGGCGGCGTGGAGGCGGAGGAGGGACGAGGGAGGGTTGAGAGCGGCCCCTGATGTGGCCAGAGCTCAGATCGTGCCAGGGGGGAGCTCGACAAGATTCGGATACCCCACCTAGCTCAACAAGTCGCAAGCGGTGCCCCTCCACGAGCAGCCCTACCTTACCTTCCCATGCTTCCTTCCTCTGCCAAAAGACTGTTTTTGCTGCACATATTGTGCAACGGAATAACCTAGATATCAGGGACAGTCTGAGCTCCAGCATGCTCCTAAGATAGAGCAGGTATGCTTGTCCGCTCTTCTGCAGCATCGAGTTGAGATGGACGTGGGATGTGCCGCACCTCGCCGGCCTCAGAATTGGAAAAAGGGTGTGTATTGCCGTGCCTTTGCAAAGCCGCAAGCTTCCAAAGCGCCGGGACCGGTTGGTGTTAGTGTGTATCTGAGAAAGAAAGCTATGTGGCCGGGAATCAGACCGACCCAACTCTGCTCATGGTCTTGTCCACACCGCTCGCCGGGTATGCCTTGCCAGAGAGGAGACTGTTCTGGGAGCGGCAACCGCGCAAAACTTCCTTTGCGATCCCCGTTTTGGGGTGTCCCGAGGCACGTTGATATTTCATCTAGGCCCTGCAAGCAGCTGCGCTGCAAGCAAGGGACTGGTTCTGCCATCCGGACTCCTTCGATTTACATGACGATATGTGATGTTAGGGGTCCTAACACGGACCTAGTCCAAGTTCCCCCCCCTTCAAAGGCCCAGGGCAAGCAAGTACGTAAAGGCCTGCGGGGACCCTGAGTAAGCTCCCCCTCGTCAAAAAGGTGCCCTGCGCTCTAGCTCCAGTCTGCGCATCACTCAAACCCCCCTCTCTCCCAGGACGGTAGAAATACCATTATCCCCGAAACTTGGTCGGACTCCGATTAGTTTTCCCATCCCTCCTCCAGTCAACAAAAAAACTTTCTGTCCTTCCAGGTTGCTGCCGGCTCCCCTGAAACCCTCGTCCCCTCAGCTCAGTTTCCCTGTCTTTTTGAACTTGTACCTGCTGGACAGAACCAACCGACAAGATGGCCGCTGACCTGCACACTGCTGGGTAAGTCCGTCCCGGACCCCGCCATTGAATCATCGCCTTGTCTCCTGTGGAGCTCAGGGCGACCAGGATAGCTTTGTTCGAGCGTGCGCGCCCGCGATCGCGACTGTGACTGTATTCCGTGGTGGTTTGTTTCGAGGTCGCCATGGCAGCACAAGAGACCGGGCCAGTTTTTGGGCGAAACAGTCACAGCATGAGGCGCATAGAAACCATGCTAACAGTCCGAACAGGGCCATCGAGCTCAAGGAGAACACCGTCATCGTTGTCCTTGGCGCGTCCGGCGATCTTGCAAAGAAAAAGACTGTATGTGTCATACTAGAGAGCGAATTTCGAGTGTGTGCCAGAGCCATTGAACTAACCTTTGTCGTGATAGTATCCCGCCCTCTTCGGTCTCGTAAGTTAACATAACCCTCTCCCGAGAGCTTCGAGATTACATTACTGAACCTCGACCCCCCGCGATAGTACCGCAACCAGTTCCTGCCCAAGGACATCAAGATCGTTGGATATGCCCGGACAAAGATGGACCATGACGAATACATCCGCCGAATCAAATCATACATAAAAACACCCACAAAGGACGCAGAGCAGCAGCTGGAGGAGTTCCTCAAGATCTGCTCGTACGTCTCTGGTCAATATGACCGTGACGAGTCCTTCCAGCAGCTTAACCAGCACCTCGAGAAGCTCGAGTCCGACAAGAAGGAGGCCAACAGACTTTTCTACATGGCCCTGCCTCCCAGTGTTTTTACCATCGTCTCGCAACATCTGAAGAAGTGCTGCTACCCATCAAGGGGCGTTGCCCGTGTCATTGTGGGTTGACTCTAAATCGCTAGCTTGACGCCTTTCCAACTAACGTGGCAAACTAGGTCGAGAAACCATTCGGCAAGGATCTGGCAAGCTCCCGGGAACTGCAGAAGTCTCTGGAGCCCGACTGGAAGGAGGAGGAGCTCTTCCGCATCGACCATTACTTGGGCAAGGAAATGGTCAAGAATATCCTCATTCTCCGATTCGGTAACTCGTTCCTCGGCGCCACCTGGAACAGGCATCACATCGACAATGTTCAGATCACCTTCAAGGAGCCATTCGGCACCGAGGGCCGCGGCGGTTACTTTGACGAGTTCGGCATCATCCGTGACGTTATGCAGAACCATCTTCTCCAGGTCCTGACGCTTCTCGCCATGGAAAGACCCATTTCTTTCTCGTCCGAGGACATTAGAGATGAGAAGGTGCGGGTACTCCGTGCCATTCCCGCCATCGAGCCCAAGAACGTCATCATTGGACAGTACGGCAAGTCCCTGGACGGCAGCAAGCCCTCGTACAAGGAGGACGACACAGTGCCCAAGGATTCGCGCTGCCCAACATTCTGCGCGCTCGTTGCCTACATCAAGAACGAGAGGTGGGATGGCGTACCGTTCATCATGAAGGCGGGCAAGGCGCTTAACGAGCAAAAGACCGAGATTCGTGTTCAGTTCAAGGATGTCACTTCTGGCATCTTCAAGGACATCCCACGCAACGAGCTGGTGATGCGCATTCAACCAAACGAGAGTGTCTACATCAAGATGAACTCGAAGCTCCCCGGCTTGACCATGCAGACGGTCGTCACCGAGCTGGATCTTACCTACCGCAGACGCTTCTCTGATCTCAAGATTCCCGAGGCCTACGAGTCGCTTATCTTGGACTGCTTGAAGGGCGACCACTCCAACTTTGTCCGTGACGACGAGCTCGACGCCAGCTGGCGTATCTTTACTCCTCTCCTTCACTACTTGGATGACAACAAGGAGATCATCCCCATGGAATACCCATACGGTACGCTTTGAGATTGTCCCCGACAAAATATGGCTGAATACAAAAACTAATACGTGATACTTTAGGCTCACGCGGTCCTGCCGTTCTCGATGATTTCACATCGTCGTATGGATACAAGTTCAGCGACGCTGCTGGGTACCAGTGGCCAACTACTTCGGCGCTGGGACCTGGTAACAAGTTGTGAGTAACTTGTCACATACTGCATGGCGTTTTGTTTCTGGGACGAGATTTCTGCTACAGTACGGTTGAGCACCCGTTAAACTCTGGCTTTCAACACAGTTGAGCGCATCTCGAACTTGATGGCGACAATTCTTTTAGGCAAATGGGGATATCAGTTATTAGAAACGACCGGTGTTTTTGTATGGGAAAGAAACGTCTCGGTTAGACTTTTCAGGGCTGGGAGCTGAGCTGGCATGGGTGGGAATAGGGACAAGGACGAATGACACCAGAGGAACCGTCTTTTTCCCCCCTCATACGGGCCGGGCAAGGTTGTTTGTGTTCTTGATGATCGGGTATAGCCAGCCAACATTCGCGGGAAGTGAGGAATGGCTTAAATAACGAAGTCTGTGTTACTATTATGAAAATATTGTTTCTGTCTTTGACTATCTATGCCATGATGTTTGATGTAACTGTGAGATGATAATCCCAACTTACAAGTCAGTGAGTGGTTGACTGACGTCCATTCAAGGTTGGTAACGAATACGTGCTAGTGAAAATTACCGGCAATTTTACATAGCTGAAAAATACGGGCGGCTTAATAAGTGGGGGTGAAAAGAATTAAATGCCTTGGATCTCAGGCAAACAAGGCACTCAGCCGGCCCAGAGCGAACCAGCCTCAACCCCGGCTGCAACTCTCTTTGAGAGGGAACATTGAAACCGCCCCATCACCACGAAACTCGGTATCTGACCGCGACTGCGCAAGAGAAGCAGTTCGCACCTCAACGACACCCAGGAGCACATTGTTCCGTCGACCTACTGACGCCGATAACGACCCGGCTTCTGCGCGTCCGCTGCCCTGAGGACGCCTGTCGCATCTCGCATCCCATTCTTTGGCGTTTTGGCTTTCGAGCAAGGGCGCTCCCACCCCCCATAACCATATAGCGACGAGCAACGACCCATACCTTCCCTTTCCCTTTCTCCTTCGACTTGTTCTCGGTGGAGCCGACCGATTGACGATTTTTCCACGACCATCGAGGATACCCCCCCGACCCAGGACGAACCGCCAGCCGGTACATGAATTTTCGCCCTGTTGCCGGACCGCTTTTCTTTTCATCGGCTGTTGTTGGCGCATGCGCTCCGCGACCGTGTGCGGCGAACCTTGGATGATACGAACGACCGACACGAACAACGAGCGGCCGACCAACGTTGCCGAGTGTGCGCGAGATCACTGCGATTGAAATACTCGATTGGATCGACTGCCAACCGCTGTTTACCCATGGTGACGACTTCCTAGGCTACCGATTACCCGCTGGCCCACCGGACCTGCGCGTTCAACGTCGCGTGTGCCTATCAGGATTACTTTACAGGCACTCGATATCGGCAGACCTTGTTGCGAAAGTTCTCTTCGGTTCCCGGTCCTCCTCGAGGACATTTGAGCAGTTTGGACGGGTGTCGACGGCAGCCGCCGACAGAACGGGAGAGCTGCTCCAGTAAATATGGCGGGCGCGTTCAGGATGGAAAACGGTACACAGAATGGCGTGCGCAGCAATCATGACAGAGATGGGTGGACGAACGGCGTGAATGGGGACAACACCAAGCAGGAGCACCGTTCGGAAAAGGGAAAAGGGGTTGCTGGCGGTTTAGGGATGGAGGTTGGGTATGCCGCGAATGGGCCACAGGTGAAACTGGAGGAACTACCGGACGAGCTTCAGCATATCACGGCCGAAATAATACCACTCAACATGCTGCTTTCACGGCTGGCGCAATACTCCCACGGGGCCCTTCAAGACCAGATCCTACGGCTTGAGTCGATGCCATTACCGCAGAACCTCTCCAATGGAAACGGCAACTACCACCCAACCACAGCAGAGGATACATCGCCAGAAAGTTTGGAGAAGAAGAGGATGCTCCTCAACTTCATACAGGATCTGCATACACGATGGGTCAAGGCTCTGGTCCTAACGGAATGGAGTAAAAAGGCAGACCAGGTCGGGAAGCTCATCGACATCAGGACTCATCTGGCGAGCAAGCTGGAGTTGTTTAGCGTGGCGATCTGGGAAATGATCAAGACCAAGCAGGATATGCTGTGGGCCAAGATTCCAAGTCCAGATCTCAAGACTGCGCTTGAAGTTCTTGCCCGCCCACAAATCCATTGGATGCCCGACGTAAGTGCTATTTTTGCGGGATCAAATGTCCACTCGTGTTGTTAACATGGCTTGCCTGCAGTTTGACTATCTGCCTCTCCCCGAAGTAACACCCGAGGAGTCAGATGCGTGGATTGAGGAGGTCAATACGCTCTTGAGCGCCAGGCTCAGTCTCGAGGAATTTGAAAGGATACCGGCACCATTTTCAGATTACAAGATCGACTCCGGAGTGGCTACGTTTTCTGTCCCAGGAGAGTTTGAAGTTGATTTGACCATCGGGGACGACGACTTTGAGAAACAGTTCTGGTTCATTGATCTAAGACTCATCTTCCGTCCGCCACCACCAGAACTCTCAGAGCACGCCCGGTTGGTCGCGGAAACGAAAATAAACAACGCACTAGGGGCCGACGGGCTGCTAGGCGCTTATAATTACCTCCACGACCTCACGTTGACCGCCAAAATTGGCGAGTTCACTCGTCAGGCGTGGCAATTACGCGCCGGCCGATGGGCAGACTGCTTGCAAGTCGAGAGGTTGAACCGCGCGGTGGCTGTTCACTACTGGGCCAACCGTCCTCACTCCAAGGGCAATAAGAGTTGGATTATCCTCGGCGTCAACAGCAGCAAAGGCGAGGATGGAAGACCAGATCCCAAGCATCCGAGTTACATCACCCTTCGCTGGTTCCGTGACGGTGTCGAGGTCAAGGATTTTGACATTTCTTTTGACGTGGACAACATCAGCATGGATAGTCTCTTGGAGACTGTCATCTCGAGACATATCGAGCACATGCTCACTTCCATGTACAACAAGCTTGCGAGCAAGCCTCGGTTTACTCGGAAGCAGGGGAGGCTTACGTTGTGCGGGTCGAGGAAAACACCAGGGGACTTTACGCTCAAGATGCAGGTTCTGGATGATAAGGATGTCACCGTGGGCATGGATCTTTACACGGGGGCGTTTACCCTGAAGGCCCAGTCCCCGATGGCTGTTGACGCGCAAAGAAGGCTCAACACGTTCGCCAACCCGGCAGAGGAGGGCGCTAATGTGCTGGAGGTGTTGCGTTGCCATTACACAACCACTGCTTTGATGAGCAGGGCCAAGAGTATTCGCTGGTTGGTGTCTGGTCGGTCACCGCTTACTATGGACGAGATGAAGTCCATCGTCTACTCGGGTCCTCCATCGGCACGGGAGCCGTTCCAGACTGTGTGGATGAAGAAGGTGGGCTGGAATCCGCAATGGTTCATATTCATGAGCATGAGCCTCGGTGGGGACCAGTGGTGGTTGGTTGAAATGTGAGTTTTCTATCTCTTGTCTCCGAAAGAACCAAAATGGCACTAACGCGTCTTTAAAGTCCTAACCCCCAACAACAGCAACGACCAGGCGCAACTGGCACACGGGTCAAGATGTTCACAAAGATGCCCATGGCTACGGAGCAGCTCCGGCTTTCGGATCAGTTCTTTGAGAACCTTACCCTCTATGCTACTGGCATGATTGCGCAAATCACCGATCTCCGTGAGCTCCATAGTAAGCGTATGGCTCACACCACTCGCGAGGCTGTCAACTACAGTCTCCCTGCGCAGATCAAGATGCCGACGGTCTATGTGAGGTTGTCGGATATGTTGGCGTCCAAGGGCAACCGTGGGCTGTGCTGGGCGCAGGAGTACATACCTATTGTCTTCAAGGGGGTCCAGGCGGACAACCCGATGAAGATCATCGCCGAGGCCAAGCTGACGGTGACCAACCGGAAGAAATTCCAGTTTCTCAAGGGGAATGTTGACCATGACGTCAACTATAACCCGAACATTGGGCAGTTTTGCCTGAGGCTGAGAGGGGAGATGGGGGCGACGGTCATAACGCTGCTTACGTCACGGATTCAAGCTCTGGACAAGCTGATTGAGCTCGTCGAGGCCATCGGCCGGGCTGGGAAGGCGGTGGTTCACCAGAGTGTTACGCTGAGGGAGGTGGTGTTTACGTATACCGATTCTGCCTTGGCAGACACCCCTGAACAGCAACCCCCGTCAAATACTCGACAACAACCACAACGACCATGGAAAGTACGCCTGGATCTGACGAGGGAAAGGGGGGTGAATGTCGATCTTGAAAAGGGGAATCCGCACTACCCGGTCATTGATTACATCAGGGAGATGGCGAACTCGCCCAACTTTGAGAACTTGCCTTCGTGGCTGGTGCTCAGTCTGCCGCTTTATCGGGCGCTGGAGAAGGTGGAGGAGAGGAGGGGCGGGTTTGGGGAGCCGGTTTTGGTGACGGTGCTGCATAGGGGCTTGAACTGGGTGACGATACGGTGGCAGGTGGGCAATGGGAGGAGGTTGAGTGTTGAGGTCAAGCCGAGGAGTAGGCAGGGGAGGTTGATGTGGTGTTTGCAGAGGGTGGCGGAGGAGGGGAAAGGGGAGGTGAATGATGAGTTTCAGAAGGTGTTGCTGGAGAAGGTGTGGACGGGGAGTGGGAATGGGTGGAAGGGGTTGACGACGGGGGCGGCGGCTGGTTTGGAGGTGGGGGTGGAGGAGTGCGTGGGGGTTTTGGATGAGGCTGTTAGGGGGGTTGCTACTGGGGCAGGTCAGCAGCAGCAACAACAGCAGCAACAACAGCTACCGCTTCATCAGCCGCCTCAACAGCAGCAGCAGCAGCAGGGACCTACACCGCAGCAGTTGCAGCAGGCGCAGGCGGCGAGGTTTCAGCAGCAGATGCAGCAGCAGAGGCAGATGCCGGCGGCGAATATGCATGCCGCTGGTCCGCCGATACCACAGGCGAATATGATGGGCAGAGGGCCGTCGGGGCAGGGGCAGGGTCAGCAGCAGCAAAGGGGGGGGGGACAGCAGGGGAATAACCAGAATTATGGGAATAGCATGGCTAATGCGCTGGTGCTGGATTAGTTGTCTATACAGAGGAGGCATTGGGCTAGCAATTGGGTGAGGAGGTGATAAGGGGGTGCTTGAGGGTGGCAGGGGGGGTTTATATCATGATTTTGATTGGTGTTATACATGCACAAGCAGCAGCAAAAAAAGCGAATAGGTTTGCTTGCTTTTTATTTTTTTATTGTTTTTTTAACAAGGGGAAATGGGGAGGAGGGGGGGGGGGGGGGAGCATAGCCATAAAAGCGGAGATGAATTACACCGCGGGAACAAACATACCTAGGTACTTGCGTGCGTTTGGTTGAGTGTGGTGGCTTGGTTGGCTTTGTGTTTATAAAGACTTTTTTTTTCTGTTCTTTTTTTTTCCTTTTACACGCCCCAAGGGGGAAAAGGGGTGGGGTGGGGTGGTTGGCATATGGCATTTTCATTCATTGCGGGCGCACGTATGTGTGTGGCATTGGCATTGGCATTTTGAAGGGGGGAAACCCTTGGGGGAAAAGGGAAACCAGAGAGCAGAGATAGGAGAAGAGAAGAGGGGAGATGAATTATTTGAGACGTAAAAAAAAGATCACAATATGAAATGTTGTGGATTTTTGATGTGTGGGTGGTCGTGGTGGTGGTGGTGGTGGTGGTGGTGAGACTGAGATAGGTACCTACAAAAGGTTGTTTCATGCTTGGTTGAGTTTTTGTGTAGGTAGGTGAAATTAGAATATGATACCAGAGCGGAGTTTTATAAAAGGGTTGGTGTATTCATGAGGCTGTGATGTGATGATGAGAGGTGAGATGTGAGGTGTGAGATTGGCGGTTGGGGTGATGATGATGGTGGTAATGGTGGTCAAGTATGTGTTTTATTTGGTGGGATAGACAGGTAAAACAATAAGGAACACAGTGGTTTTGGACTTGATGTCCTGCGGAAGAGGGTAAAAGAATGATAAGAGAGTAATGAGTAAAAAACCGGAGTGTGAAACTTGGGAGAGAGAGGGTGGACGAAGTTTCCGGTGGGCGTTCTTCTGACTTGTATCTTTTGGACGAAACTCAGTTCTCGCATCTTGCTTGGGTTGTGATAGATGGCAATAGCCACTTCATACGAGCCCTATCTCCTGAATCCAATCCCCCCCCCATCCTCACAGTTGACCCCTTTATATATGGGAGAAGACGTCATGTTCACCTCTTATCACAACTTGCAGCACCAGAATGACAGAAACCACCAAATCTATATTTTATCTCATAACCTAGTAATACACGTTTGTCCCTTTTCCAAGCCAGCCAGCCCATCCATCAATCCATCCCTTTTAATCACGCCTCGCTTGCTCGCTAGCCCCCCCCCCCCCCCTTCTCCCCCAACCGAACAGAAAACCAGTTCACTTTCCCCATCATTTTCCCCGTGGCCTCCTCTTCCTCCTCCTCAAAGCCAGCGCACGACTCAGCCCCCTCAACGTTGCTACATTTAACCGATCAAACGGGTGCATATACCTCGTCGGCGCGGCAAACCTCCACAAGCCCGTATCGCCCACAGTCAAAGCCTTATCCTCCAGCGCCCTCGCCGTGTCCTTGAAGTGGAAACTCCCCCGGAGCTGCCTGGCCACATCCAGCGCCGCCCGAATAGACGGCAGCACCCCCGGGGTCTGATACGACCCCCCCGCCACCGCCACCCGCCCCTTGAAAGCCTTGAGCAGCTCCTCGTGAGCGGCCTTCATCCGCTCCCGATGGCCGACCATCTGCTGCGGGATACAGTCCTTGCACAGCTTCGTGCTGGCCACGGCGGTGTCGTTGACCGAGCTAGGCCAGCCCATGTGCTTCGCCACCGCCTTCTTGGCCATCTCGATAGCGGCGGCGTCGCCGGGGATGGCGTCGGGGCGGAGGTGATCCCAGTAGTGGCCGCCCATCATGACGGTGAGCTTGGTGCCCCGGATCGTGTCCAGGCCGCGGTTGGTGTACCCGCTCGGATCCCTAGGATTGGGGATCCATTCGCGGTCCGAATCAAACATGACGCCCAGCACGAAATAGGGGTTTTCCTCAAACGGGACAGTCTGCGGGATGAGGTAGCCGAAGCCCTTGTTGGGGTGGTTGAGGCCCGGCTGGGGGTACCACAGGTTCACCACGCGGATGGTGGTGGCGGTCTCCTTCTCCAGCGAGGGAAGCGTCCCGGGGCCGCAGATGTCGGCGAGCGTTTTGGAAAAAAGCGTCGAGACGACCTTGTCGTACGTCACGCCCGTCGGCTGCTTGGACGTCCTGATGGCCACACGGTCAGCCCTGGCGGCGTAGGTCATGGACGTGACCCGAGCGCCCATCCTGATGGTGACGTTGCGGTGGGACTTGAGGGTTTCCACCAGGGCGTCGGTGAGCTCGTTGAGGCCCGAACGGAACCAGTGCGCCGACGTCTCGAGATGCTCCTCGGCCAGTTCCCCGGCGGCATGTTCCCGTAACCAATTCATCAGCTCGGCATCCGACACGTCGATCCAGGTGTGCGAATGGGGGACCTTGGGATACTTCCCGTCCTTGAGCACATCCCAAAAGGGCGTCCTCTGCGCGCTCAGCTTCCACACGTCCCCGCCGTAGATGCCGTGCATCACCGCCGAGAGGATATTGTCGACCAAGTCGCGCCGTCCAAACAGCCGCTGAAAGTGCTCCCCCACCGAGACTTCCATCTTGGAGGTGTCGTCCGCGTTTGGGTACTTGACCGGTCTCCGAAAGAAGTGCCAGAACCGCGTCCAGCCAAAGCGCAAAAGCGACGGGACAAGCCCCTTGAAAAGCGGCTCTTTGGTCAAAGTCCGCCAGGCCTGAAACACACTCATGCCCCCATTCGGGAGCTGAACAAGATGGTCTGGATAGTAAATATACTTGCCCATGACCTCGCCCTTGGGCGCGCTCTGGAGTTGTTCAGCGATACCCAGCTGGTTGACCTAGAATTTTTGATATCACTTCCGTCAGAATTCAATCTAGAACCCCCCCTCCCCAACACCAATCAAAGTTTTTGCAAAACAAAAAAAAAACCAGATAATTACTACACACCAAAAGATAAAAGGCGAGGTCGTCGTATCGATACGGCGCCCCGACCGAGTGCTGCGGCTTGATCATCCGCGCACCCCGCTGAAAGCACACGGTGCCGCTCTCCCCGTTCATCCCCTTGACCCTGACCTTCTCCGAGTCGATCCAGCCGCCGAGCCGGTTGCTCGCCTCGTAGATGGTGACCTTCATCGCCGGGTGCCACCACGACAACCAGAACGCCGTCGCGAGACCCGTCAGGCCGCCTCCGAGAATCGCAACCGACGCAGGCGGCCTGTCGAACACGGTCGGGACCCCGTCAACTCCATCATTGCTTCCGACCAAGCCAGACAAACGGCGGCTGTGATGGTTGGCTGGCGACGAGCCGAGTGAGAGTGGGAGTGAGCGTGAGCGTGAGAGTGAGCGTGAGAGAGGATGAGATGTGATCAAGCGCTGGCTTTGCGACAAGCAGCGCTGGCTAGTGGCGAGCATGATGATGAGTTACTACTCAACGACTGCATCTCACATACCAGGCAGGCGTCTTGTCAAAAAGCAAGCTTTGATAATTATCAGCGAGTGTGGTCGAGGATGGTGGGATGTCTCAAAGTGAACATCGCCATTTGGGATAGGTACGTGAGAGGAAGGTGGCGTGTGGACTGCCGAAAAAATATGGAGCTCTCCGTCATTTTGGGACATTGAATTGAAAATTTCGGTAATCACTCAATAATGCCAATTCACTCGATAAGAACTGCTATCTTTTTGCCCGCTTCATAAACCTATCATTATGTTTCATCCTGTATAAACCGCTTTTTCTACGGATTCCAAGCATGCTGCCCATAAACGCCGGTATGGTTTCCTATAATACAAGTACAAGACGAATCCTTGCCAACCCCCCCCCCCCCCCCCCTCCTTCCGCCCAACACATTTTCTCAGGGGTATCCTCAATCCATCCTCATCTGCTATATCCCTCCCCCTCCTATTCTCCTAAACTCTTCTTAGACTACCACCTCTGGAGAAGCAACATCGTCTGGATGTTGTTCTGACCCAGGGAGCACCAAGTCTTCCTGCGCGTTCTCGTCCACAAACTTCCTATCGCTAACATGCTCTTTTGACCCATCCGCCGTCCAAACTTTGTCCTGGAAAGTCCCCCGCTGCCCTTCCTCGTGCAGGAAGGGGCAGGCCCGGTTGGTGCAGGGGCGAAATTTGCAGGCCGTCTTGACGTGCGTGAACTTGCAATTTGGTATCTTGCACTCACCGCCGTTGCGGCACGCGGGGAAGGCTGGGTGGCGGAATGTGCAGTTGGGGTTGGAGCAGTTGGGGAAGAATTTGCAGTCTTGTTCGCTCTGGTGTGCCATCTTGCTGGCTGGCGAGGGATGCCGACCAGTGCACTTCCAGTTCTTGCAAGCGACCCCAAAGCTGCAAGTATCCGTAACGTCCACCGTGGTGTTGGGAGGCGCTGCCGGAGACTGATGGGCGAACTTGCAATCCTTGTTGCCGCACCGCAGGTTGTACCGGCATACTGTCTCTTCGGGGTTGGGAGCCTCACGCTTGGCCCCGCCCATCTCAACATCTTCGCCTTGCTGTGCCGCCTCGCCCTGGGCACCCTCCGATGGTTGCTGTTGTTGGTGATGGTGTGGGTTGTGGCCGTTGAAGTGACCGCCGCCACGACGGAACTGGTTTCCTCGATTGTTGCGGTCAAAAGGCTTGCCACGCCCATTGCCATTCTGCTGTTGCTGCAACATGAGCTGATTCTGCATTTGCTGGAGCATACGGTTTTGCTGTTCCATAATCGCGTACAGATCGGGTGGCACAAAGCCGCCAGCGCCGTTCATAGGGTTCATTCCGTTCATGGGCCCCATAGGTCCCGGCACTCCAGGCATGCCGTTCATGTTGGCTAACCCGGCAGCGATATTGTTGACGCGAGCGTGCGTCGTCCTTGGTTGTCTCCCAACTGCCATTCTTGGTCCGTGTGGGGGAGGACCTCTACCGATCCGCTCACTGCCAGACTGACCGCGCACCCGATGGAGAACATCCTGTCCTGATCGATCAAGCGCACGGTTGATGTGTCCCACCATCCGCTTCTCACGGCCACCGCGAAGGGGAGCGCCCGCGCGCATTGCTTTCGGCCCGGTAGGTCTATCTCTGCTGTTAGTAGCTGTCGCGAAACCATGTTGAGAAGTAACGTACGCATTGATGGCAGGCGCATCTGTATCCATGCCGAGATCAAAAGTTCCCTCCATTGTGTCATCCCCAACTGTGTCCATTTCGTTCCCAGCGGCAGACTGCGCAGGCTGGGCGCCCAGTTGGGCGTTGAGAGCGGCGACCTGCTCAAATAACCACCTCGAAAACGCTGGCACACTCTGGTCATCGGGACCCAGGCCAAGTAGATCGCCAGCAATCTCAGCAGCAACCTCGGCCTCTGACTTGCCGTTGGCGAGCATGAGAACGAAGTACTCGGCCATAGAAGCGCCCTCGTTGCCGGGGCCAGCCCATCCGAGTTCAGCAATCTTGGTCTGAATGGCCATGTTCAGGGCTTCCGCCAAAGGCGTGCCGATCGCGACTTCGATGGACATGGTCGCGTGGTGTTGCTGTTAGGCTGGGAGACGAGGAATTTGATGATGAGGGACCGATAATTTCGGGGCTGTCGCAAAACACACACAAGAGTCGCACTGCCGGGAGTGTTCGGCTGCTGCGAGAAGATGATGTCCCTTGTTGTTGGTTCGGGCCAGAGTTCGAAAGTGGGCTCTGTGGGTTTACCAGCGGCGAAGTCCTTTGAAAGACAACGGAGCTTTCGAGACGCGACCGCTCGGCGCGTGAGCTGACGCGGGATGGAATCTTCGAGGCTGGCGAAGGAGTGGATTCTTCGACTGATGGATGATAGGGTCCGCGGCAGTTGAATCGTAGCAAGAAGGTCTGGTGTTGCGGTTGGGGTGTGGTGGAAAGTTTTATGGGTATGATTCAACTGTGTGAGCCGAACCTTGCGCGACCAGGCTGATGAGTTTCTCCAGTCGTGTGTGGCTGGTGAGTTTTCCACAAGTGGCGGTCTCCACGTGACTTGCGCCAGTGTTGAAGAATACATAAGAAAGAGCACGGGCCATGGCGTCATTGAAGAAGGTGGGAGCAAGTGCCAGTTCGGTCGCAATGCTTATTCAGCAGATTCAGCATCGGGCTTATCTTATCACTCCTCTAGGTACCTCCGTCATGGTCACTTACAGGGATGCTGCCTATCGCAGGCATCCGTCATCGAAAGTGACTTACAACATTCACTTGCGATCAGCACTCTCTGGAGCTGTTCTCTTACCTTTTCAACTCATGACGTGCCTTCTTCAAATTACTTTTGGAGACAACGAGACTCTCCCATGATACGCTTTCACTAATTCCGGGTAACCTGCCCGAGGAATTCTCTCTCTCTTGACTTGGGAGGTTTGATCCCCACCCAGGGCCACCATGGGTGTTCAAGGTCTCTGGACCGTCGTGCAGCCATGCGCGCGCCCGACGAACCTTGCGACGCTCAATCGGAAGCGACTCGCTGTCGATGCCTCAATCTGGATTTACCAGTTTCTCAAAGCTGTTCGAGACAAGGAAGGGAACGCCCTCCGTAACAGTCATATTGTTGGCTTCTTTCGACGGTTGTGTAAGCTGTTGTGGTATGGAGTCAAGCCCGTCTTTGTTTTTGATGGCGGGGCGCCAGCTTTGAAACGGGCCACTTTACAGGGAAGGAGAAGGAGGAGAGAAGGGCGGAGAGAAGATGCTGCGCGCACGGCGGGGAAATTGTTGGCTGTGCAGATGCATCGGCTGGCGGAAGAAGAGGAGGAGAAGAGGCAGAGGAGGATAGCGGGTGCGGATAATCATGCTGACGAAGAACAAGAGGAGCTGCCGAGTATGGACAATATTGTCTATGCGGATGAGCTTGGGCTTTCTAAGCAGGAGCGCCAGAGGAATCGCAAATTTCACAAGCAGGATGCCTATCATCTCCCGGAACTACAGAACGGGATAGAGGCTATGGGAAAGCCCGATGATCCAAGAATCATGAGTGTGGAGGAGCTGGAGGAGTATGCGAGGCAGTTCAACAGCGGTGAAAACATCAATCTATACGACTTCAGCAAGATTGACTTTGATGGGGAGTTCTTCAAGAGCTTGCCGCCAGCCGACAGATACAATATTCTGAATGCGGCTAGGTTGCGAAGTAGGTTGAGAATGGGCCTCAGCAAGGAGCAGTTGGATGCCATGTTTCCTGACCGCATGGCCTTCTCGAAATTCCAGATCGAGAGAGTCAAGGAGAGGAATTATCTCACACAACGGCTCATGCTTGAGATGGGCATGACGGGCACTGACATGACCGTCAATGCCAGCCGCGTTGCTGGTGACCGAAATCGTGAGTACATTTTGGTCAAGAACGAAGGTGCCGAAGGTGGCTGGGCTCTCGGTGTTGTCACCAGAGACAAAGACAAAGGCAAGGCTCACCAGCCTATCGATGTCGACGCTTTGGACTTTCAGTACCAGGACATGGACGACGAAGAGGAGTGGGAAGATGAGGAGTTTGAAGACGTACCAATCGAAGGCCTCAACCGTCTCCCGAAGATCATGAGTCGCACTGCCTACCAACGAGCTCAGAATTTTAGCTCTGCGCGGCAACAACTTTACAACTCGCGACAGGGCGATGCATCTGAAGATGACGACGAAGCTCTGTTCGTCAACGATGATGAGGTGATGGCGGAGGAGGATGACGAACTCAACCGGGCCATCGCCATGTCGCTGGAACAGGACCACGGTGTGAATCAAGAGAAAGAAGACGAGGACGAGGATGAAGAGTTTGAAGATGTCCCGGGGCCCAAGTGGACACAGAGGGCGGCCCCAGAAACATCGAGGCCCATCGCAAGCACCAGCGGGAGTATGATTGCGCATATCGTAAACAATAGGGCGAATTCCGCTGTCAAGAAACCCCAGGCCAAGGATGACAACGACAGTGACAGCGATGGAGATTTACAGACGGCGCTGGCGGCGGCGAGAAAGAAGCAGCCAAAACCAAAGCCGATACAAAAGTCCAATGTCAAGAACCCATTTGATGGTCCCCTTCCATTTGAGAAGCTGGACTGGCGAAGTGCTTTTGGAGGATCGATGCCTTCAGCTCCAGCACCAAACCCTACAGCTAGCGTCGAGACAACAGAGAAGCCTCGGCAAGTAGAGACTGGTGATATGGAGGCCGAGTCTGAGGAGGATGCTGGAGGGTTCATCAGGGAGCCAACTGAGAGTAACAAGGCTGAGGAGCCCGTCGTATCTGAAAAGAAGGACGACGACAAGCCTCTCCCACTACCACCATGGCTTACGGATAATACAGATATCACAGAGTCTGTCAGGCGTCAACAGCAAATCGAAAACCAACAGAACGCCGAGGATGAGGAGCTGGCACAGTTCCACCAGCTCCAGAGACGGAAAGCAAAATATGTGGAAATTGAGTCCTCGAGCGACGATGACAGCGATATCGAGATCCTGGATGCACCACCCATGACGGTAGTTCAGACACTGCTCCGTGCCAAGTCGCCACCCGGACAGCCAGGGGCTAGTCTTCCATCATTGAAAGATGATCTTAACGCCAAAAATGGCTCGAATGATGCTGAAAAACCCCCATCGCCAGTTACAGTGTCTCAGACAGTGCAGTTTGAGAGCAGTGAAAGCCCTATGGAGCTTGACACCATCGAGAAACAGCATTTAGGGACCGCTGCTCCTGCTTCAGCTTCTCAAGAATCTGAAGACGAGGAAATGGAGTTCGAAGATGTTGTTGTTCCTTCAACGGGAGAGCCATCCGGTGCTCCTTCGGCCATCGCCCTCGAAGATACCAATGAGGCCTTTCTGGAAAGCGGTGACGAGGACGCGCCTGATCTTCCGCCTTCAAAACAGCCTAGGATTGAGGGACTAGCTCCTGCTATCAATTCGGACGAGATCTTCACCCGGGATGACTCTCCAGAATACGACGAGTTCTACGACCCCGAAGAGGAGGAACTCCTCGCCCAAATGGCCGAAGAAGCCGAGGAGCACGCCCGCTTCGCCAGCCAACTCAACAACAAAACCCAGCGTCAGAACCAAGAAGCCTACGAGCAAGAGCTCCGCGCCCTGCGCACGCAGCAAAAGAAAGACCGTCGCGACGCCGATGAGGTAACCCAAGTCATGGTGACCGAATGCCAAGCCCTCCTCCGTCTCTTTGGCGTACCTTATATCACCGCCCCCATGGAAGCAGAAGCCCAGTGCGCCGAACTTGTTCGTCTCAATCTCGTCGACGGCATCGTGACGGATGATTCGGATACCTTCCTCTTTGGTGGGACGAGAGTCTACAAGAACATGTTCAACAACAACAAGTTTGTGGAGTGCTACCTCTTGCGTGATCTGGAAGATGAGCTTGAGCTTTCGAGAGAGCAGCTCATTGCTTTGGCACAGCTCCTGGGGTCAGATTACACAGAGGGAATCCCCGGTATTGGTCCCGTCACCGCGGTGGAAATCTTGTCAGAGTTCCCCGGTAGGGAAGGTCTTTCTGAATTCAAGTCCTGGTGGGAGGATGTCCAGAGTGGTAAACGCCCTAAGGAGGCGGATGCTTCCTCTCCCTTTCGAAGAAAATTCAGAAAGAGCCAAGCGACCAAACTATTCCTGCCTTTAGGATTCCCTTCGCCGGCGGTGTTCGATGCTTACCTGCATCCTGAGGTGGATGACTCCCAGGAGGCGTTTCAATGGGGTGTGCCGGATTTGGAGGGATTGAGGCAGTTTTTGATGAGCACCATTGGGTGGAGCAAAGAGAGGACAGATGAGGTGCTTGTACCGGTTATTCGTGATGTGAATAGACGGGAGGCGGAAGGGACGCAGGCAAATATCACGAGGTATTTTGAAGGGGGGACTGGGACGGGAACGCAGAGGGAGGCGTTTGCGCCGAGGAGGGTCGGGAGGGGGGGAAGTAAGAGGATGGCGGAGGCGGTGGGGAGGTTGAAGGCTAGGAGGAGGGGGAGTGGTGGGGGGTTGTCGATGGAGATGCCGGTTGCTATTCCTAAGGAGAAGGGGAAGGGGAGAAAGAGGAAGGCGAAGGAGGTGGTGGTGGAAGAGGAGGAAGAGGAGGTGGGGGCGGGTGAAGATGGTGAGGCGGCGCAGGAGATTGAGGAAGACGGTGACGATGATGATGATGCTACGGTCGCCAGCAGCAGCAAAGGGAAGGGAAAAGCAAAAGCAACTGCTAGTAGAGGAAAGGGACGTGGGAGAGGAAAACGATCCAAGGCATAGACCAACAGATAAAACATTGTCAGAATAATATGTCAACATGATGAATAAATGGAATCGAAAAAGAAAGTGCAAAAAAACAACCCCCAGGAATCGAACCGTAAGCGAAGGGCAGATGTCAAGCACCTTGCCAAATAGGCAAACTTGTGAGTTATACTGTTTCCAGGTTGGTTCACTACTCGCTGGGAAAGAGCAACGGCGCAGTGGTATATAGGGGAATGTGGGTGGGTAGAGTGCCAGGTTGCTCCTTCCGTTGTGGTCACTGCCCGCACGTGTCTTGAGCAATGATTGAACTCGGACTCTGTTCTTCTCTGCCAGCACAACCATAATGGCTCAACAAAATGATTAACACCACAACGCCGTTACGCTGGCTTGATGTCCACGCAACGTTCAGCGCCACAGCTGCGTAACCATCTCCACCAATTCGCAATCACGCACCCAAGGTTTACGCCTTTTTCTTAAGCATCTTCCCATTCAACATGGCTGCCTGATATCACGGTATATATCTCCCACTTCCCACAGGCTATACCATCCCTCCCACAACACCAGCATCCTTCCGTTGCCAACCAAGATGGAAACCACCAGCGATGTCAGCCTGAATCCAGGCACAATCCACACCACCCACTCCAGTTACTACACCCGGTCAAAATCCACAACAACCACCCTCTTCTCCCCAGACCACTCCCATAGCGAACCCCTCATCCAAATCGGCCTCGGCCTCCAAGGCGCCATCTTCGAGCACATCGCCCTCCCAGGCCAAGCCATCAAAAAAGAGCACCCCCACAACGCAGTTTTGCCCACCAACCTCCTCAACGAAGTTGGCATCCACCACGAGGTCTGGAAGGCCTTCCAGCAATGGAATCATCTCGTCACGGTCAAAGTCCCCATAATTCTCTCCTCCTCTGACAACCTTGGTGCAAGATGGGCAGATAAACTGTCCCTCTTTCCCCCGGGCTACCAAGCCCCCTCTCGCATAATAACCATGGAGCGGATTCTGCCGCTGACGAAAGAGGCTAGACGGGCGCTGGTGGATAAGTTTATTTTTAATGAGGGGGGAAAAGAGGGGGTGTTGGATAGGGAGGCCAAGGAAGAGGTGTTGAACAAGCAGGAGAACAAGCACTGTCTTGTACGGACATATCTCGGGAGGGGGAAGGGGAGGGCAAAGCCGAGGATGGATGAGCATGGCCAGGTGTCGCTGAGGAATTTCCCGTTGTATCTGGAGGGGTTGAGGGAGATGGGGGTTGATGTGGTGAGACTGGCGGAGGAGATGGGGAGGGCGGTGGCGGTTATGCACTGGGGGGCGGGGGTGGATGGGGATGATGTTGAGTTTGTGCTGGGGACGGAGCAGGTTGGTAGAGGGGAGTATCAAGAGAGGGTGGTGGGGTTGTGGTTGTTGGATTTTGGGCAGTGTAAGCGGGTGGAATTGGGGGGTGGTGATGATGATGAGGATGAGGTGGAGGGGGTGTATCAGGAGTTTAGGGGGGCGATGGTGATGGGGGATAATAGGGATTTTATACCGAGTTGTCTGGATGAGGAGAATAAGGGGGTGTGGGAGGGGTTTAGGAGGGGGTATGTCGCTGCTGGAAAAACAGTGCTGAAGGAGAGGGGGTTGGAAGATAGGTATGATGTGGAGGTGTTTATGAGGAGCTATGAGGAATATGCGGGGGACTTTCTCTAACTCACCGCATATATACATCGATGTAAGTGGTGATGAATGTAATAAGTAGCGCACCTAAGCTAAACACAAACTGCAGATACTTTCATGGACCAATGCATATAATCCTGTCCCTCATTATTCACAGGATGGCTAGGAAGATCCGGCTTTTTCTCCAGCTGAGACCTCAAGTTTCCATGATCCCGGCAGATGCCTGAGGTATGCCACACATCTCTAGCGTGAAATTGGAAGAGAACTGAGAAACAAAGAAGAGCCAATCGACCAGCAACAAACAATGGCATTCTTTTACAAGCATCTCTTTGTTCCCCTGATAAGACTGGCCTATATCCAACAACAAGAGACAGACTGGAACAATTGCATTGTATTGGTGAGTGAAACCACTCTGGAGAGATTTCGAACAATGCAATTATCTACTATCATCACCCAGTCTGAAGATGTCTATTTAAACACCCGGTCTCCCGCCAAACAGAACACAGAACTTTCCAATCCAAACCACACAACAATCAACACACAACAATCAACAGTCAATACATCAGTTGACAACACAAACCACTACAACATTACCATACACCATTCACAAAATGCCTCTCTACAGCAGCAGAGAAAACGGACTCTCTTTCGGCATTGAGCTGGAAGTGATCGTTTGCCACGCGCAGAAACGGGCAACTCCTCCCGAGAAGACCACCGAGGTTTCTGCGGAAGAGGAGGCTGTCATGCCTCCAATCATGACGGCGCCTCCCCAGACCCGGCCCGGGGACCTGTGGGTAGGCGACAGCGATAACCTTGACTGGCTTCAGGACCAATTGGAGAAAATCATCTTGACTGTTCCTGGAGCCAGGTATATCGCCAGAGACGGCGCATTATTGCAAGCGCCAGGGCCCAACCTCCACCCATCCGTCTACCTGACTCCAACCACCGCTTGGGCGGCCAAAGCCGACTGCAGTGTTACTGACAACCTCGTTTGGGCGCCAGAGGGGCTTGCTGCATCAGGCGTAGAGATCATCTCTCCTGCCATGTGGGATTGCCCCGCAGCTCATCGCCATGTCCAAGACGTCGTTGTTGCCATGAGCAGCGTTCTCCGTTGGCGGGTTAACCTCCGAACTGGCTTCCACGTTCACGTGGGTGCTGGCGCTACAGAGAGGATTCATCCTGAGACGGGGAAGTTGGAGTGGAAGAATGACAAGTTTGACTTTGAGGTCTTTCAAAGGGCAGCTGCCTTGATCTGGGCCGCTGATCGCTTTCTACACTGCGCACACCCGGCTGAACGTCAAATTAACCACTACTCTCAATCAATTTCGTTGACGAGCCAGCTGGTTGTCGGACAAGAGTACCTCAACGTCAAGGTGAGCGGAACTATGGATGAAGCCGAGAATGATGAGGTAAACTACAGCGTGGAACATGAACGGAAACTTTCCGGCCGCTTTCCCAACCCAACCTTGCCTCCTCGGCCGCCACCAATGGTGCCCGCCATCGCACCACCCTCCACCACCAAGCTGCGGTCTACTCTTCATGGTAAGTCAGAGAGCTCCAATACTTTGTTTCCAGCTAAGCGCCCAGAGCAGATTACAGGCTCTGCCTGGGATCGAGTTCGTCCGTATCTCCCTTCTGTTCGCGCCTATACGGCGCCTGATCATGCTGAGAGACTTAAAGACGCTGACATGACCATAGAGAAGGGTATTGCATATATTCTACGTGCGCAAAGCAGACACAAAATCGCCAAACTTCTCAGCGGTGCAGGGAATGACTACGCGCGTCTCAATTACAACTTCACCCATTACGAGCAGCGCGACATCAAGGGGTATAATACAGTCGAGTTCCGCGAGGCAGCTGGCACCTTCGATCCAACCACCATCGCCGCCTGGTCAGGTGTCTGCCTCTCCATCTTCCGGTTCTGCACAGTCGCCAAAGATGCTTCTTACTGGAACGTTGTCTGGAATCTTATTGATGCCAACAATGCTGCCCTTGCTGACAAGCCACACAACTACGACATGATCTCATTCATGGTAGACATTGGTGCCCTCGCCGAGGCCACCTTCTTCGAGAAGTCTCTTCGCGAGCTGGGCGACAAGCACTGGTATACCAGCATCCAAAACAACACATTGGTCTCTAACGATCCCTCCAAGGATACATCCCCCGAGGATGACTACTGGGGCCGGTCGGCCAACCCTGTCGGGGACACACCATCACGCTCCCGGCAAGGATCAGTCGTCGCAGCCCCAAGCTTCTTCGACTTGGACTGGCCTGTGCCTGGTCATGTTGGTACACTACAGCTTGCCCCACCCAGTCCTCCTACCGGACGGGCCTCTACTATTCACTCCAAGACGGCCTCAACTAATCCCTCTCGACCCGGGCGTCGTCCACAAACCACCACCACCCCCCAGTGGGCCACCGACGACTTCTGGCGCCCCCCCAACCCTACCGCCAATACAATCCCAACCTCTCCCACCACCGCTGACTCTCCCCCTCCTGCCGCCGAGTCGAGCAAAAAGCCCTCGCGCGAAGAGCAGGACCTCTTTGGGGACTCGTTCAGCAGACACTTTCCCGAAGAGGCGGCGGACTACTTTGGCGAGGTGAACAAAAACCACCCCTTGGCCGAGGACATGGAAGCTTTCCAGAGAGCACTACGCAACACTACCCTGGCGTTTAAGAACCTCGACAAGCACATGACGGCCAAGGCTGATGCGTTTGATGCCAAGTGGGAGGAGTTGGGGTTTCCAAAGAGGCCTGGTCAGCAAAAGCGTGGGGAGTAAAACAAAAACAAAAAAACAAAACATAATCATAATAATAATACGGACTTGCTGGGAAATAAAAGGGCAAGTGGGATAATAATGGATAGACAAAAAGTTTGGCATTAGAAATTTAGAGGAATAGACAACGAAAGAATTGTATTTTCCTTTGTTTTTTTTATTTTACATACCAAAAACATTTGATAAATCTTGACCTGTGATGTGATGTGATATCTTGTGCACAACATGCGAGAAATAGAGGAAGTATGTGGAAATTTGGTATTCTCAGCTGCGGACATATTCATATGGACAATGTTGAGTGGCTGGTGTGCCTCTTTTCTCGGCTGTTAGGTAAGATTACATTGTTCATTGACAACGGTGCTGTGAAGTGAACACCTCCTCCATGTCAACTCAGGCATGTCTTTGCCGGCATAGAGACACGTTTCCCCATCGCTGAGTAGTCTAAAGTCCTATATAGAGCAATCTTCAAAGACCAAGAAAAAACCCAGGTTTATACCACGGCAATGGCGGGACCCTTCAACAACTAGGCCTAGCTAGGCAACAGACAGACGTCTCACTTATGCCGACAAAGAAACAGACTTGAAGTGTTATGACAAATGTTGATTATGTATGTACTTGTGATTAATAATACTATATAGGTAGGTAGGTACTACAGCAAACAGTCTGGTACTACCAAATGCCAGGCTTGTGGTGTTTGTTTGTGTGTGGTGGTGGTCTATCTTTATTGGTAGATTCTATGCTATCCCCATAACTCCTCCCATCGCCAGCCAGCCCTCCTCTCCTGTTAGTCACCCATTAAGCCCCAAATCTGAACGCACGCCAGCCACGAACGCACTTGATAAAACCTGGCCGGGCGGGCTATTTGTCGGCCAGGTGATGACGTTGGTGTATATGCTGGCGGTGATGCTTGACGCGGCTGTTCGGAGGGTGGTAGATGGGCGATGGGTTCGCCAGCTTGTCGAGGTCTCATCTGCCTGTCTGCATGCAATCTTTCAGATATGCGACCGTTCCTGGTTAACGCCGAGGTGTTGGTTGTCCCGAGCAAAGATGAGGAAAGCCGGACCGCTGTGAAAGGACCCCTTCGCCCCATTTGGAACAATGTAATTGTTCACCCGAACTCAATTGCCGCAACTTCTTTGTTCCCTCCAGAATAACCCCAACCCCGTAAATTTGACACCAACTTGTGCCTCCCCTTGCTCATCACTCCATTCAAAACCCCCCCCCCCCCCCCCCCCCCTTCATGACAAATCCAAATAAGACATCTCATTCAAATCCAAATCCCCCACCGGACTAATGATATTATCATCATCGCTCTCATCACTCTCCATCATCCCCCCATCAACATCCCCCCCGCCCTTCACCTCCCCCCCCCCACCGCCGTAGCTCGCACCGCCCTTCCCGCCCCCCACATCATGGTAATGACTCTCCCTCCTCCCAAACCAAGTAGCCGACTGCCTCCCCTCCGGCCTCCTCTGCATCTCCAGCGTATGCGGACAAGTCCCCTCCCCGACCAACGCCCGGTGACTGTGAAAAGTACACTGCCTAAAACCAAAAAACCTCTCCCCGCTCCTCAGCTTATTCGCCGGCAGCCTCAGCTGCGGGTTCTTCAGCCTCACGTCCGCCCTGCTCTGCTGCATCTTCTCCAAATGAAGCTGGTAATCCGCCCTCAGCTGAGGGAAAGCGGCAAACAACCGGTCGATCTGGTTGTTCAACAAAAACGCCTTTTCCGCGCCGTGGAGCGTCCAGGCCAGCATGGCCACCCCCCACTTCCGCAGCCGGACGGCGTGCTCGGGGTCGCAGTCGCCGTAGAGGAAGGCGAGGAAGCGGGGGGACATGTCCCAGTCGAAGCGGAGGTACATGTCCTGCAGGGCGTCCATGGCGAGGTCCTGGAGGCCGGGGAGGTCGATGATGGCGGCGAAGAGGTGGAGGCGGACGAGGTTGGTGCGCACGGCGCGGCACTCGTCCGGGGAGATGGTTCTGATGACGTCGTCCATGAAGGTGTGGAAGCGGCGGCGTTGGTAGAGCCAGAGGACGAAGATCTCGAACATGTCTGGTGCTTCCGAGGGGAGCCATAGTACCGAGTCTTCTTCCTCGGAGGAGGAGGAGGAGGAGGAGGAGGAAGAGGTGGTGGTGGGGGAAGGGGTGGGGATGGCTTCGATGTTGGTTTTGAAAAAGGTGCAGCTGTCGCAGAGGAGCTTGCGGTGGAGGGTGAATTCCCGTTGTTCTTCCCCTACGAGGACGCGGACGACTTCGCACCCTTCTAGGCTGTTGGTGGTGGTCAGTATGTGGGCGTGAATTGGAGGGGAGGGTTGAGAAAGACTTACTCCCCGATGACAGAGCGCTTGTTACTCCACCTCATCTTGTCTGGTTGTTGTTTTTTGCTGCCAAACCTGCGAACAATTGATAAAAGACACCGCGGTAAAATGATTGTGAATAAAGCCAACCTCAAGCTGACTTTGAGTTGGTAGTTTCTACGGGTTGTCTTTTGTTCAATTGCCGCTCAGCAGCAAGATGCCAAAACTTATAACCAGCAACAGACAAAACGATTCAGCACAGACTACCCAGCAGTTTGTTGAACAGGTGAGAGAGAGAAAAACGAGAGGACGAAATAAACTTCAGGTGTGTCGTGTGGCGAGAGAGAGGGGGGGGGGGTTCCCCATCTCAAGTAGATTGTCTCGAGCTCTCATGCCTGTCCCCCGCGTGGGCCACCATTTTTTCCAGGGATTGTTCAAGCGTCAGACGCGAGGTGGCATCGTGACCATTTCCACCATTTCGATCTTAGGTCCAGGCTCTCGGATCTTTTTTTTTTTTGGCCTTTTTCGCTCTCTGCTCTCTTTCCCGGATCTGTCTTCGACTTTGACCCTTGTCCTCGAAGCGAACACCCTTTTGCGGTGGCTCTCCCCCGTGTTTCGTTTCAACGCTGGGCAGGCAAGCAAGTGCACCGCACCGGTAAACGGCCCCGAGTGTGACGGTGATGTTTGCTTGCTTTTTTGAGCTGTGAGGGAGAAGCCCCTGAAAGCTTGGCATCACCAACACAACCCCGGACTTTCGCAAGTCGCTTTTGCGAGCGAGTGTTTCGAGATGGCTGCCCCACACCAATCACGAACGGGGCGCTCGCGTCATGTTTCGAGTTTTTTTTGATGGATGGGGATTGTTTGCATGACCTGCTTGTGCTGTGCGAGTGCTACAGTACACAGCAATTGTGAAAGGGAAACAAAGATCGACAAAGGAACTTGGGATGACAAACAAAACATTAAAGAAAACACGTGGGAAGTGTTTGACAGAGAGCATAAACCCGGCAAGATTGGACCGGATATTTTATTGAAGGCGATGCAACAGGGCAATGAAAATCAGTGGGGGATTCGGATACTCGGTAGGCACCCCCTGCCTGCCTTCTCTCCGTGAAGCTTCAACAGAGCGCTATTTCAGGCATGATGAGAAACCGTAACATGAAGTTATCATATTGATATTACACAGCAAATTGATGGACTGTTCAAGCGAACAGAAGCATCGACCTTGAATAATAGCCCTGAGTGGGCTCTTTCAGGGTTAGGGTTAACTAGTATTCCTGAATTTAAGCGGGATATTTTTGCCCCTCCACATTTCCGACGTCATGGACCACCGTTCATCTTTGCGACACCAAACGTTGTTCATGCGGCTGAAACTCAATTGCTGATTAAAAAGGCGGATTATTCAGCGTTGAACAACGTCGCGCCGAGCCGGTGCCAATCAACCTCGCTCGCCAGGTACAATGGTAATATATAGACCGACACAGCCCCGATCCCCGAGCTGTGGGCATTGGTGGTACGGGCTGTCCGATGTCCGAAGCCTGAGAAAGCCTCCAAACACCTTCACCGAGTGCGAGGTTCTCTTTGTGCTCCGGCCGTTGACTCAGCAAGATCCGACCCGGCTCAATGCGTGGCCGATGACACCATCACGGGCCCGACTTTCCCAAAAACCAACCCATTCCTGTATTGGAAATCGGGCAAACGGTTGCCGGCGGGGAATCTCGATTGCCCCTCATGTATGGTGGATGTTGTGGGCAGATTTGGTATTATTCAGCAGCCAACTGCCGGCCAGCATTGGCTTGTCTTGTTATCTGATCGAGGAAAATATAAGTATCATTGACTGCCAGTGACGATCCTGACTGTGTTTTTTTCAACGTGACGCAGGTACTTCTTCGATTGACCTTCGAGAGGCTTTAAGAACCATTTCACTCATCGCTAACCCCTCACTCTTACACCCCTGTCTACCACTTACACAGCTTTCTCACCACCACCACAACCACCACAATGACAGTCTCAAAACAACTCACCGCCAGCGCCCCTGCCCCCGGCGTCCCATTCTACACACCCGCCCAAGACCCCCCAGCCGGCACCGCCCTCAAAAAAGATGCCACCCCCATCCCCACCGTCTTCACCCCCTTGACCATCCGCGGCCTCACCCTCCAGAACCGCTTCGCCGTCTCCCCCATGTGCATGTACTCGGCCTCCAACGGCCACCTAACCGACTTCCACCTCGTCCACCTGGGCCAGTACGCCCTCCACGGCACCCCCCTCACCATCATCGAAGCCACCGCCGTCACCCCCAACGGCCGCATCTCACCCGAGGACTCGGGCATCTGGCAAGACTCCCAGATCGCCCCCCTCAAGCGCGTGACAGATTTTATTCACTCCCAAGGCCAAAAAGTAGGAATTCAACTCGCCCACGCCGGGCGTAAAGCTTCTACTTTGGCTCCGTGGCACTACCGCACACTGGGGAAGGAGGTAGCCACGGAGGAGTTGGGGGGTTGGCCGGATAATCTCTGGGCTCCCAGCCCTATTGCCTGGGCGGAGGGTTTCCCTACGCCAAAGGAGATGACGCTCGAGCAGATCAAGGGGTTTGTCCAGAGCTGGAAAGACGCTGCCAGGAGGGCGGTAGAGGCGGGCGTTGATCTTATCGAGATCCACGGTGCTCACGGCTACCTCCTGACGGAATTCCTCTCCCCAATCACAAACGTAAGTTCCCCTCTCTTTTTGATCCAGTTTGGTATGTTATTAACACCCACCGCAGCAAAGAACCGACCAATACGGCGGCCTCCCCTTTGACAACCGCGTCCGCCTCTTGACCGAAATCATCACCGCCATCCGCTCCGTCATCCCAGCGTCGATGCCCCTGTTCCTGCGCATCTCCGCGACAGAGTGGATGTCCCACCTTGACGGGCAGCCATCCCTCGACCTCGACGAGTCAAAGAAACTTGCCTCTCTTGTTGCCGACCTCGGGATTGATCTCCTGGATGTCTCCTCCGGCGGTAACAACCCCAACCAAAAGATCGAAATCCACCCGTATTACCAGGTCGATCTCGCCAGTGAGATTCGCGAGCACCTCAGAAAGGAAGGCAAGAAGATGCTGATTGGAGCGGTGGGCATGATCACCAACGCGGAGATGGCCAAGGACGTGGTGGAGAGTGATGGGACGGTGGAGGTGGACAGCGAGCATGGGACCAAGGCCAAGGCGGATCTGGTGCTGGTGGCGAGGCAGTACTTGAGGGAGCCCGAGTTTGTGCTCAAGGTGGCGAGCGAGCTTGGGGTGGGGGTTAAGTTGCCGCTGCAGTATTCTAGGGCGCCTTTTCCGAAGAAGAAGGTGGAGCAGGGGAAGTTGTAAACGAGGGGTAGAAAAGGGGATAGAAGGTAGATCAGGTTAGATAGAGCGAGTTTTAGACATACAAAAGCCGGAATTCTGTTTTACCCATAATTAAGATCAGTAGAGAGGGAACGATGTATCTCGGTAAATGCTGGTATCCGTCCACATTTCGTAAACCTTCATACTTTCCTTCAAGGCCTAGTTCATTGTTCTCTACGGAATCTTTCAACCCATATTTCCAAACCTAGATACTCCAACGATGAACCCTGATGCACCTTATATAGTCTTCTTGTGCTTGCTGACACGCGGTACTTATCCCTATCCCTTCGTCACACAAACATGCCCTATCCAAGAACAGTACCACCTCCCAAAAAACCATCGTGCTACCTGTATCCAACCTTGTATAATTACCCCCCCCCCTTTTTACAAACCCCCCACCTCCTCCTCCCTTTTCAACTTCCCCTCCCTAACAACCTCACTCTCCACCATCCCCCTCACCAAACCCAAACACACCTCCCTCCCCACCCTAACCCACGCCGGACCACTCTCACACGGCACATGCAAAAACACCACTTTTTTCTTCCTCCCCCCCCCCTCCCCCCCTTGATTCTTCATCAAATGCGCCAAACTGCTATAATAGATAAAATCACAGAGGTAGTGCCCCGCATCCTCGGATATCCTCAAGTCAGAATACGGGGGCGAGTGGTCCCTCCACCGCCGCAAGACGTCCTCCATGTCGAGGTCGGAGAGGATCTCCTCGGGGAGGTCTTCCCAGGGGTGTGGGATGTTGTGACGGGCGAGGTCGGCGTCGAGGTCGGAGAGGAGGTTGTTGTCCACGTCGCCCATGGTGTAGGGCTGCTTGTGGGCGCGGCGCTCGATGGCGTAGTAACCCCTGGGACCGGCCATGCCGATGTGGATGGCTAGGTCTATTTTGGGGGAGGAGGGGGAGGGGGGGGAGTCGAGGTGCCAGAGGGAGGGGACGAGGTCGCGGACGGCGCGGTAGCCGACGTGGATGGGGGTGGGGTGGACTAGGAGGCGGACTTTGGGGAGGGGGATTGGATTGGGGGTGGTGGTGGTGGTGGTTGGGTTTGGGGGGATGGCTGTTGTGGTGCTGGGGGGGGGGACATGGCCGGGGATGCCTTTGAAGGGGGTGGGTGGGGGTGGGAGGTACTCGGGGAGGGATTTGGCGATTTCCCAGGAGGGGTTGATGGGGAAGTTGGTGCGGAAGGGCTGTGAGTGAAAGGTTAGTGGGGATTTCAGATATCGGTTGGTGTGTGTGAGAGAAAAGTTTCAAATCTCAAAAAGGGTATCAATGAGAGTGAGAAAAGTGCGGGGGAGTGGATGAGGTGAGCTTACAGCAAAGCCGGTGATCAAGACATTGATGGTCTCCTCCTCCTCCTCCCCTCCAGAGACATTGTTTCGAGTACCTGTTCCAACGGACCCCATTGTGAACCACGGGGTTTGACTGGCAAAAGATGAGCTGGCGGTTGAGAGTGTTGTGAGTAGGTAGAGTTCAGAAACAAAGTGGGTGTGATGAGTGGCTCTTTGTTCTCCTCCCCACCCTCGTATTGACACTGTGCTTCTGTGATATTACTGATCAAACTTGGCTATTTCCAGTAGGTAGATATGTGCAGAGAGGCTGCCGATTGGCATGGCCTTAGTCTGCTTATTGCAGCGGCAGAGTCGACCTACCAGCATCATGCATCAAGACGCAACTTTGACCTCACATGATGTCTGACCACTGAGACTTTGGTAGTTGTGAAAGTTCCTGATGATATCTGAAGTTTCGATACCTTCTTCTATTAACAAAGGGCTGTCTGTTTCTAACGCAGTAGCAGAGGATTGGTTCCCTCCATGATTCGATAATAAATCATGGTCCAAGTGCGGGGAGAAATGAGGAGTGAAGTCGAATTCGGCAAGTGTGGTTATGCATATTATCCAACATCCATCTGAGGCTTGAGAATCTCACTCTGAACCTAGGAGCAATCCCTCCAGCCTTTCAGCTCTGAAACTCATGAATGTCGACGTAATGCAACATCTCAACTTCAAAACTCTTTAAAATTCTCTTCACTAGCCCATGCCAAATACCGTTGAACCAGTCTTCATATCCGGTTTATAACCGTTGACATCGAAAAGCTTGTGCGGTTCGAGACGGCGTGAACGATATCAACGTGTCAACCAAGCAACTGGCTGCGGTCGATCAACCTTAAATCCAGAAGCCCAACGCTCGGGTACGGCGCATTTTCACGTCATGCTGATTGATCACATAGCAGCTCCCGAGCCGAAGCCGGCAGCATGGCCAGTGCATCTCCTCGGCCGGGTCGGATGCAGGGGCCGAATAGCTTATCCAAGTACGGGTCGGATGGTGGTGTTTCTCGCAGAAAACTTGGTTGTTGGAATAAGTGGGCCAAGTGGGTCACCACTTACACCAGCGTTATCAAGGTGAGCGCTCATGAAGTTATTCACAGATAGCATGTACAGTGTAGCCTCTTGACTTGAACCAGTCACGTTCTTTCCAGTCATTTATCCCTCAACAGTCACCGGACCCTCGATAGCTACCTCGGCCAGTGGCAAACAACCAATGGTGATATCCTCGATGGTCCCCAAAGATGCAGGTGAGTTGTCAAGACCCACCAGCAAATGCGGGGTCCCAATCAAGCCCTTCGATTCCTCTCCCTTCTTCTCAGGTACCATGATCATCAACAATCCCTTTGAGCGGGCAAAAGGCCAAAAATTAAATCTGACCAATAGTTGATTGGCCTCGCTAACAGTGGATCCCGGAGATACATTGAGTAAGCGCTATAATTACAGCGCACTAGCGCTGTAAATGTGCTGTAAAGTCGCTAAAATCCAAGAAATTTTAGCGATTGCATGTACCTGCTGCCAAGACAAATTTTTGGCCTTTTGCCCGCTCAAAGGGATATGCCGCGGTTCTGGCTTCATCAGGAAAGCAGGAGGACGGCATTCATCTTTATGAACCTTGGATCCCCCGAGTATAACGTGTAATAGCGCAATGTATGCAAAATAAAATTTTCGGGAGTTGACATTGGAAATCGACCAAAAAGGCCCACCCACGAGCCACAATTGGGCACTTACTAGCCACCTACCTGGCCAAAGCTCACACCCCGAGCCAAGGCTGCAACATACCACATGCCAAGGCTGCAGCACACCACTGCAAATAGCTTCATTTTACTTACATCGCGGCCACGCACTACATCGTATATACCACCACCGTCAACATATATTTTCCAATCGCAAATAACGTTTATATATAAGTTTATATATACAAACCATATTACAATTGAAAAAATAGAAGTGCACTATGAAATAGGTGGGCAATTGCACTTGCAAGTGTTCAATTAAATGTTGGTTCGATGCAGGCCTTGGCGCGTAGTGTATAGTTAAAGTTACGAAAATGCGGTCGAAATACTGTAATCCCTGCTTATATACTGGCAGGTGTGGCGTTAACTTGGATGTCAACTCTCAAGAATTTTATTTTGCATACATTGCGCTATTACACGTTATACCCGAGCGGTGAGAAACAAAACGAAACAAAAATACCCAACCCATGCTCAAGACCTTGCAAATGCAGATTAGCGAGCCTGCCAAGCCGGCCGTTGTCCAGTGGGGCATCACCACCACCCGCTTGTTGATTTTCTCTCCAGCAGGAGGTTGGGGGACGGTTGGGAAACAGTCTCAACGGGGGACGCTTTCCTCTTTGTTCTCCCCAAGCAAGGTGCCTAACCCCCGTTGAGCTTTTTATTGACGGGCCTAACAACTTTATCCAACCACTCGGCTGTCCAGTCCAACGGCATCCCTGGTGATCACGAAGTGGAGTCTTTTTCCCACCCACCATGAAATGCCACCTCTGATTCCCCCTTCTTAAGGCTCACCGCTTGCCCGCGCGCCCAATACTTTTCCTGACCTTCTTTTTCTCTCCCTAACCCGAGAGGCCTTTGGGTCTTCTTCTTTTTCACAACAAAAAACTGGTTATGAACATCAAAATGTATTCGGTGCTGTCGGCGAGGCAGTTCCACTGGTACCTCACACTAGTGGTGCTGTTCACGGTTGGCATCCAGGCGCACGACGGCGGGGACTGCCTCTCCGTTGCCCTCGTGGCCATTCCCGATTGCGCCAAAACGTGCTTTTTGGAGCAGGCCCCATCGGTCGGCTGTGACGGGCTGGACTTTGTCTGCCAGTGCAAGAAGCAAGCGGCGTTCTACTCGTCGGTGGAGGCCTGTGTTGTGGATGCATGCGAGGCGTCAGAGTACGAGAAGGTGATTGATGGTGTTGGGACTGGTAGGTCTTCTCTTCTCTCTTCTCTCCACCGAGCCTTGCTAACATGACGTGCAGTATGCGAGTGTGCTGTCGATGCAAAAGACGACCACGACCATGCCAGTTTTGTCTCTTCAGACTCGGCATCGTTGACCTCGTTCATCAGCCCGCCGCCAACGGCTGCACCATCAGGGGAACCATCTGCCCCTCCGGTGGTCATCGTCACCACGACCACCGATGTAGAGGATGACGACGACAGCTCCCCAACAGAGACGGCCCCCGTCCCCACCGAGACCTCTCCCCTAGTGGAGGCTGAAAACGGGGCGGACCACACCTCAACCTCGAGGCTTGGCCTGATGGCCACCGTCTTTGGAGCTGCCTTGGCTTTTGCCCTCCTCTAAACACAACCCATCAACAAACCAAACTACTTACGATGGACGACAATCTGGTATGAAGACCAGTCCAAAAAACATTACGATAAACGATATACCGGTCATGAAATGAGACGAACGACGAAAACGACCAACTACGATGACAACGACCACAACGCTACTTTCCTAACGAATCTGTACGATTTTATGATACCCATACCACGCATACACACATATCCACGCTATCGTGTTTCGCTCTTTTTGAGAACCATTTTCCTTGGATGACATATCTCTCATGTATATAAAATGCATGTTCTTGACCTGAGCGTCAACAACGGAGCTTCACCATCAAGCTTCATCTTGAATCTTTTCTTTTGTCTAGTAGTCATGACACTTTTCAGTCAATGCAAACGACTCGGGTGGCTTATCACCTCGAAGTATTATTACTCTATTTTGTCCCAGATCGAGACTTGTGTCTGTTGTGTTCCATATTATCTTGCTGCCTCTACTACAGCCCCGAGATGAGTAGTCAACATGCTTTTCCCATCCCCGTCCTGCATTCCGGATATTATCTGCACTTTTCCCTTCCTCTTCTCCCATGCAATAGGTAAAATGCCAAAATGATCTCTCCAAAACTCCCCATAATGCTTATCATACATTCATCTTCAACATGAACAACCAAATACCCCTTTTCTTTATTTTCCCCTTTCCACCAGATCACATAACCACCATCCACCAATTCATCCTTCCTTATTATTATTATTATTATTCCCCCTTCCAATCCCTAAACCCAGCCCCCTCCCCATCCCGATCAAGCATATACCCAAACCTCCTCTTCTCCTCCGCCCCCTTCAGCAACCCCGGCAAATCCTCGTTCCCCTCCACCCGCTGATACTCCTCCCCCTCCCTATCCCACAAGTCCTTCCCCTTCCTCACCCTCTCCACCATCCTGTGCCTGTCCCTAAAAACCCCCTGGTTCATCCCCGCGTGGGAGAAGCTCCTCATCTTGGTCAGCATCTCCCCCATCGTCTCGAAGCAGCTGCTGCAGTGCCAGGCTGCGTTTTTCAGCCTGCCCATCTCAAAGTACTTCCTCCACCACGGCCCGTCCCCTATTCTCAGGTCGTTGGGTAGGAGGGTGTTGCTGCCTTGGTAGTAGGTGGCTTGGGGGTGGGGCCATTCAGGGCCGATGTGGAGGTATTGGAAGGAGTAGTAGTAGAATCTGGAGGAGAGGGTGAGCCGGCGGGGGAAGGAGCAGTGGCGCAGTAGGGAGAGGGTGGATGGGCGGGGGACTTCGTCAATGTCGGAGATGACGAGGACGTCGTGGGGGAAAGGGGTGAAGGGGCCGGAGAGGGAGGGGAAGACTTGGGTCAGCATGGCATTGCGCTGGAAGTCTTCGACGTTCCAGGTTGATTTGGGGGAGAAGTCTTGTGGGTAGGTGATTTCGTGGTAGATGATCTTTGATTTGTATTTTGTGACGGGGCTCGAAGCATTGGCGAGGGCGGTTTTGAGGTGTAAGGGCTTCGGGAGGTTGGTAAAGGTTCGGGGTGACTCGACGACGACAAAGTAATCGACTTCGTTCCAGGTGCTGTTTAGTCTGATCTCGAGCCAGTCGAGCTCGGTGTTGATCATGGTTAGGTCGTATACCTTTCGCGGAGGCGCCGAGCGGGATCGGGGGAAGGGTTTCCAGCCATGGGGGCTGCAGATGGTGTCGTCGTTAATGTAGAAGGTGAAGGCTTGGTAGAGGAAGTGGAGGGTCGCGAAGAAGAAAACTATCTTGATGATGCGCCATAGACGGGACCTTCGGAGCGCCATCCTACTTCGTGGCCTCTTTTCATCGTCAGGATTCATGAGGATTGTCGGAGGAATATTTCAGTCTGGAAAATTCGCGTAATTGGCCCAGCAGGCAGCAATCCTCTGCTGACTCTTGGCTGTTGGTTTGGGTGGAAGAGAATGTTGGCGTAGCATTCTTTGATACTGTGTGTGGCCAGTGCTTGATGCACCGTGTGCCACAGAAACCCTCATCTTAGCAGTTGGAAACGGAAGGCACGACCGAAATGTAGCTGCCGGAAAGAGAAAGAAGTGAGGGTCAGAATGTTGTCAACACCAACACCAAAGATTGACTGAGTGTGAATACCTACCTGTAGCTTCACTTACACATGACCTTGGACTGACAAGGGTTCCTTGTCGAAATGCAACTTCACTCCACTCTCCACAGTCCGACGGGATGTTTGGTTTATGGTTGTGACCCTAACCCTGTATCTCACCACAGCCTTGATACCACAACCTCGTCACCTCACTTTTGCGTTTGTCCTCGTCTGTGTAGAACCAGTTTGGAAGCCAGTCTTGGAAGACTCGTTGCGAGTCTGGTTCTGCAGCCCAGGCAACTCCATCAGTACGTGGCGGTGTCATGCGTAGACTCATTCGTGAAAACACCCTCGCCGTGTTAAAGTCGAAGATGACAACTCGTAATGATGGGCTTTCTATGTCGCCAATGAAGAATATGTTCCGTGGTGAAAAGTCGCCTTGCGAGACACCTGCTCTCATGACCTTCAGGTAGGACTTTATAGCGCACGCATACGAGTAGACGCGAGCGTCGTCTGATGCGGGCACCAAGTTGCTATCAATCAGCTTCCTCATGGTTGACCCATCGAGATGCTCCATGAGGATCAACGGTACAGTCCGCGTGTAGGTAATACCATCAACGACGAGCTTGATATTGAATGAAAAGGAGCCAAAGTATTGCGGGCAACATCCTCTGATGCTTTCTGTGCCATTCTTGTGGTCTGCCTCGTAGGCCTCGAGGTCCTCATAAGCAGCAGCTTCAACGCTGTGGTCGCGAGCAGCACCCCAGACCACGTCTGTGAGCAGGCCAACATCTGAACCCCAGTAGTTGTAGTATAAGGGGTCGTAGATCTTAGCGACGTATCGTACGGCATTGGGGTCGTTGTCCCAGTGGCACGCCACGACCTGAGCTCCAGCACCATCGCCGCCGCGGATGACCGAATCGATGACCAAGGATGGCCATAAACCCGCAGGCTCCTCAGGAAGGCTCGAAGACCCCTGGGATTTATTTCCCTCCAGGCATTTGATGCAAAATCGAGTTTGTGAGTACTCCTGAATATCGACATGGCATTCGAACGCTTTTGGGCCGGAAACCCCTCTATAAGCCGAGCCGCCGAATGGAGGGAGAGGGGTGTACGGCTCAACGGCTATTTTGAACCCGGTGGTATAAGGACAAGGTGGCTTCTCATCATCGACTGGTGATTCTGAGCCCATTGTTTCCGAGAAAGCAATATATGAATTGTGTGAAAGACAAGAAATCGGGAACCAACTACGGTGCCTAAAGGATACCTCAGTCAGAGACAACCCTAACCCTTCACGGAAATACCATCCTTGGCAGAATCGGCATTCGAAGTAATCGAGAGAATATCTGACTTGTGTTAGCCATTGAATCATGAATCATGAATTCCATCAGACATAGCAGTGTACAAATATACTGCGGCTGTTCATGAACAATGAAGACCCCTTGATATCGCGGGGTAACTGGAGCTGTCAAAGTCTCCACACGAGCTTCATGCGGGGCGTTCCCAATTGACTGGACGATTTCACAATCCATTGCCTCTGAAATAGAAGTTCTTCTCCGAGTCTTGCACGATCTTGATGCTGAGAAACATATCGTTCTGATCACACATCCAAGGAATTGGTAAGCCTTACTCACTCTTCCAATTCCTTCCGTTGCCGACTGCCGAAAACGGACCCCTTCCGGGATCATAGCCCAGAGCCCCACTATCATCAACCTCACTTCATCTCATCTCATTCTCATCTCACCTCTCACTCACTCCAACTTAGCCGAGCCATTGACATAAACTATTTCAGTTGACACCTTACCCAGAAATCATATCAACAAACCCTCACAACCGCAAAAATGTTCACCGGCATCGTAGAAGAAATCGGCGGTACGTCCCCCCTCCCCCTCCCCTATCTAACAACCCCTTACTAACCCCCCCCTCCAGAGGTAACCACCCTCAACCCCAACTCCTCCGACGGCGGCACAACCCTAACCATCACCCTCCCCCCCGCCTCCCCCCTCCTCTCCGACTGCCACCTAGGCGACTCCATCGCCATCAACGGCGTCTGCCTCACCGTCACCTCCTTCCGCCCCTCCCCCCCCAACCCTTCCTTCACAGTCGGCATCGCCCCCGAAACCCTCCGCCTCACCAACCTCGGCTCCCTCACCCCCACCTCCCGCGTCAACCTCGAGCGCGCCGTCCGCGCAGACACCCGCATGGGCGGCCACTTCGTCCAAGGCCACGTCGACACCACCGCCACCATCCTCGCCAAGACCCCCGACGGCAACGCCGTCACCTTCCGCTTCTCCCCCCTAAACAAGGACGTGCTGCGGTATATTGTCTACAAGGGCTTCATCGCCCTGGACGGGGCGAGCCTGACGGTCACAAAGGTCAACGACGAGGAGGGCTGGTGGGAGGTGATGCTGATCGCGTACACGCAAGAAAAGATTGTGACGGCGGCCAAGGAGGTCGGGGAGACGATTAATGTCGAGGTGGACATGACGGCAAAGTATGTGGAAAAGAGCATTCAGGGGTATCTGGCGGGCATGGTGGAGGATGGGCAGGGGTTTCCTTGGTTGCAGAAGATGGTTGAGAGGGTGGTTGCTCAGGGGTTTTCTTAGAGAGGGGGGGATGTCGGGGTTGACAAGGAAAGTAGGAGCTATGACGGTGAGGGGTGTAAATATGAAGTTGAATGATTTTGCGATTATCTCGGGAATGAAGGATTTGAGGATGATGTTGAACAGTTTGGGGGCAATTTATCCGACTGAAGAATGGTAGTCGGAAGGATGGACTACGGGAGCGCGACGTCTTGGAGGGGTGGATAAAGCCAAACATGAATGACAGTACAAGAGTGTATTATAATATTCAGGCGGGTATCAAATGCACAGGTCCCCAAAGTTCCACCAAATAGTAGTACAATATCCCATGCTACACTTGATCAAGCGTCTCCCCAAACCTCAGCAAGCTTCTGGCTGATCTGTTTGCTAAATCTCTTTCTCCCAACCAAGTGATCTAACCGCGAAGCAACCATGTCAATCTTCTTCCTCCTGCCCTCGGGCCCAGAGTCGCATTGCTCATACGCCTCGATAAACTCCCTCGGCGTCTTCCAAACCTTCTGTATCTCCATCGCCTTCTCACCCGTGACACCCTTCGTAACCATCAACATCTTCAAAAACAAATCCCTCAGCGTCATCATCCCCGACTTGGAACACAACGAAGAAAATGCTGGGTAGCTGATATGGTGGCCAATCTCTGGCTTCTTCTCCCGCAAATCCTTCATCAGCGGCAGGTAATTGTTGGCAGTGAGAACATTAGTCGGAATGACATGCAACGGCTTCCCCTCGTACATCTTTTGCAGCATCTGTGTCATCGAAACCAGATACCGAATAGTGTCGTCGATCTTTTGCGTCTTCTTCAAAAAGTAGCCATTAACCACTTGGATAGACGCAATGGCCGACTGAACCATCTCTTCACTTCTCTGCAGCCGGCTTTGGTCCATGGAGATCTCTTCGACAAGGTAGATAACATTCTTGATGCCCGAGCGCCTCAGTCTGAACTTTTGCTCGTGAAAACGGCCATCCTTGATACTCCCAATAAGATCATCAAGACGTTTCCTTTCCACGATCCAGTCCAGAACCACCTCATCGCCTTCAGCCCCCATGCGCGAAAGCCAACCGGGCTGCTTGCATTTAGCGACCCATAGGGCGTCTCCTAGTTCCATGGCACGGGTGATGGGTCGAATTCCCTTTTTAGTCAGCTCTTCTTGAAGGTAATCGCGGTCAGTTTTGGCTCTGATTTCTCGGTTGTCCAGGACTAGCTCGATTGTGAAGGTTCCAGGCGCCATTCGGATGGGTCTGAATGAAGGGAGGCTGGCATCTTCGGATATTGCCTCACCCTCCGCTACAACATCCTTGTATTCATTGTCCATTTCCCTTTTCACAGAACTCTGGATCTCGGTGGCAACGTCATTCTGTTCTTCCTCGTCGTCGTCCAAAAGAATTACGGGGGTTGCGGCCTGTGTGCGATGTGTTGCCGACTGAGCTGGCCTGCTGGCAACTGCCGAGCCAGTGCCTCCCAATGGTCCTCCAACCCCCCCCAAGAAACTGTTCGCGCCCCTCAGTTGGTTCAAAAAATCCTCTCCGTCGTTTCCAGCTGATGTGTTGCTTCGAGCACCGGTACCAATTCCTCCAAATCCAGTAGTAGAATTGGAGCCCCTATTGTTGTTACCAAAATTGTCCCCAAGCAAAACTGAACCAGAGGTGCTACCAACCCAATCGTTCCGGGAGCCAATAACGCTGTTGGTTGACTCTTCGATCTTCGGAACATCTCCGCGGGCCGCAGCTACTTCTCGGACTCGTGCAGCAACCTCCCAACCCTCGTCTGTCAGCGCATACCGTACCACAGGTCGCCCACGCTTGACCACAAGCTCTTTCTGTTCAAGAGTCTTCATTGAGCCCCAGGCCGTGTAGAACTTGGTCGTATCAGAGGGGATAGAAAATGAGGCATCACTATGGGGCTGAGCGGCGGCGATGAGCTCCTCTTTAGACATCCCTGGCATCGCCGCATTGCGATCTTGCCCCGCCAAAATGAGCAGCAACGCAAAAGCTCCCGAACGATACTGGGGAACATAAGTCTTTGGTTTTCTTGCGATTGCAGCCCTCTTTGGCGCCGGGGAAGCTGCGGCCTGGTCGTTTTCGTCCTCTCCCGGCAAGTGAACCACCCGCTTCCGCTTAGGAACCCTTGGCATGTCGTACCCATTTTCGTTGCAATGCTTCTGAAGTTGCTGGGTGAGTCGCTCGCAGAGTTTCGGACCGAAGCCCTTAAGCTGTTGACATTGTGATGGGTGCTGGAGCTTCATTGGGCATATTTTGAGCGAGTCGTAGGCGTGCTTGTAGGTAATCACACCCTTTGAGTTCCTCTCTTTCGCCGTATCATACCATTCCTTCACCCACCCAAGCCAGAGGGGGTTGGCACAGGTCGGCTCCGACATACTGCAGCAACAGAGGCGATCTGCGGACCAAAACGGAAGGTCAAAAAGAGACAAGAAACAAAAAAGAAATGTCCCAAGACGAGTTGGCCGAGACAGAAAAAAAAAGAGGCGAAGCAAGGGGGAGCAATCAGACAGAGCCCGAGGGGATGCAATCCATGGGTTGATCCAAGAAAGCAAATGCTTTGTTCAAAAGACTGACGCGTCGGGACCGCGACCACAAATCGCCGGACTGGCGCCAGGTCATGTGCCGGCTGGCTGCCGGGGGAGGGAGCTCAGGGCAACTGACGTATGCTAAGCATTTCACCCAGATGCAGGCTATGCCTGATTCAGCTAGCGCGCCTTCTATATTTGCCGTGATGCAGCCCCGCCAGTGCCCGCCTCGCATTCAGTGAGCTTCACCGACTGCTTCAGCAGTACCAGCCGCTGGAACACGAATCCCTGGGCACTTTCCCGGGCGGCACTGCAGCTTCCAAGTGCGGGGCAGGAGCTCTGTCTCTCCCGATGAAACCTCACCTCCGGTGTGGACCCTGTTATCGGGCCTGACAAGCAACAGCTATCACAGTCCCCCCCCCGACTAAGATTAAAATCCACAGCTCTTCTCCCCATCCCTCTTTTTTGTTGTGTTAGTCGCTTTTTGGGTTCAAGCATCGCCGTAGCAACACACTCTTCCAAACATCCTCACTCACCAAGCTTAACCACACTCACTCACCATGAGCCACGACGAGAAGATCATCGCCGGCTCGGCGAAGCACCCAATTGTGCCCCAGCACTACAAATATGGCACCGCTGGCTTCCGCATGAAAGCCGACCTCCTCGAAGGCGTCACCTACCGTGTCGGCTTGCTTGCTGCTCTCCGCAGCCGCAAGCTCAACTCCCAAGCCATCGGCGTCATGATCACAGCAAGCCACAACCCTGCCATCGACAATGGCGTCAAGATTGTGGACCCCATGGGTGACATGCTCGAGCAGGAGTGGGAAAGACATGCTACTGCTCTTGTGAACGCCCCAAGTGACGAAGACCTGGCCAAGATTTACAATGCTCTCGCCACCGACCTCAAGATCGATCTCGAGGCTCCGGCCAAGGTCATCTACGGCCGCGATACCCGACCTTCAGGCCACACCTTGGTCACCGCCCTCGCCGATGCCCTCGATGCGACCAACACCGAACATGTCGATTACAAGATCCTTACCACCCCCCAACTCCACTACCTTGTTCGTGCCACCAACAGCGAGGGCACACCCGCCTCCTATGGCGAGGTCAGCGAAGTCGGATACTACAAGAAGCTCGCCGAGGCCTTTGTCCGGACCATGAAGGGCAAGAGAATCCCTGATGTCCTCCAAGTAGACTGTGCCAACGGCGTCGGCGGTCCCAAGCTGAAGGAATTCCTCAAACACATCCCTCAAGACAAGGTCCCCTTCCAAGTCCAAGTCGTCAACGACGATGTCCTCCGCCCGGAGGTCCTGAACCTCGATGTAAGTCCCCCCACCGCTTCCGAGACATCTTTTACCCCTATTAACCCTTTTCCCCCTGACAGTCCGGCGCCGACTACGTCAAAACAAAGCAACGTGCTCCTCCCATTCCTAAACCTCAGCCAGGCCTCAGATGCTGCTCCCTCGATGGCGACGCCGACCGCCTAATCTACTACTGGCACGACCCCGACACCAACGTCTTCGTCATGCTCGACGGCGACCGCATCTCTTCTTTGGCTGCCTCGTTCATCGGCGACCTTGTCGAGTCGGCCGGTCTGAGAGATGACCTCCGTATCGGCGTTGTGCAAACCGCCTATGCCAACGGCGCGAGCACGCATTACATCACCCAACACCTGAAGCTCCCTGTCATCTGCACCCCCACGGGAGTGAAGCATCTCCACCATGTGGCCCAAGGCTTTGACGTAGGAGTCTACTTTGAAGCCAACGGCCACGGCACCGTTCTCTTCTCCCCTGATGCTATCAACGCCTTCAAGAAGACCACTCCCCAGTCTCCCGCTCAAAAAGAAGCCCTTGACACGCTCGCCGCGCTCACCGATCTGATTAATCAAACTGTCGGTGACGCCATCTCTGACATGTTGCTCGTAGAAGTGATCCTTGCCCACAAGAACTGGAACCTACGCGACTGGGCGCTGACGTACCAGGACTTGCCAAATAGATTGGTCAGAGTCGAGGTGGCGAACAAGGATGTGTTTAGAACCACGGATGCGGAGAGGAGGCTCTCGCATCCGGAGGGGTGCCAGGCCGAGATTGACCAGGAGGTCAAGAAGTTCAAGGACGCGAGGTCGTTTGCCAGGGCTAGCGGGACGGAGAATGCGATGAGGGTGTATGCCGAGGCGGCGACGCGGTCAGAGGCGAATGAGCTGGCGGACAGGGTGGCTGGGATTGTGAGTCGATGGGGTGTCTAGTTGGGACTCCGTGACTTTGGGGTCCAACTGGGGAAGATGGTGGAGAAGGAAGGGGAGAGGGGATGGGGCAAGAGAGTGGCTGATGATGCGACTTTGAGCGAGAGGTTGAGACAGAGGGGGAGGGCGAGCACGGAGGGTGAATTGACAAAGGGGTTCAGGAAGGCGAGAAAGGAACAGGTCTCGACTGGCAGTGGGTACACGCTTGTTTGGACCACGTATGACATGTCGATTACGGAGAGGGGGTTTCGGGATTTTGACAAGCTGGCCAAGGCGGGGTGGGAGGGGGATGGGCAGGATAAGCCGGAGGAGGAGGAGGAGTATTTTTGGGAGTTTGATGATAATGATAGGATTTGGAAGAGGATCAAGGAGAGGAATCAGAGGGGGTTTAGTCCTAGTGATGATGAGGGCAGTGGGGGCGCGTTGATGAAGAGGAGATTGAGGGCGGGGAGTTTGGGGGGGGATGTTGGGTTTTTTGATGCACCCGTTCAGAAGAGATTGGCTGGGAGGGAGATGAAGCTGGGGGATGTTTTGGGTGGTGAGGGGGGTAAAGAAGGGGTGGAGGAGCCGGCGACGTGTTTGATGAGTCTGTATGATCGGAAGGGGAAAAGGGAGGAGTATTTTGACAAGGTGGAGGAGGAACACAAGTTGGAGCGGCCCATGTTTTTTGGGGATTTGAAATCTTTGGAGGGGTGGGAGCTGGGGCGGATGGATGATGACGACGAGGAGGTGGACGTGGACGTGGAGATGTCACAGTCGTTTGAGGATATGCTGGAGAGGTTGGGGATTGATAAGGAGGAGTTGGAGAGTCGGGGGAGATGGACCGATGAGGGGTTGTGGTGTTGATGGTGTGAGGGGGATAGTGGATTGAGAGTTTTTTTTTTCTTATAGAAGGAAATCCCCTCACCCAAAAAATGGTGTGTTTTGAGAGAGAGAGAGAGGAGCATGGGGATGGATTGATCAAAGCGAGCGAGCAAGCGAGCGAGCGAGCGGAATGGGGTTAATGAATGATATGATAAACAGGTAACAAATACATTGGTATTATTAGTGAAAAAGAGAGCAAAAAAAGGATAGGCGGGCAAAAAAAAGGAAAGAGGTCTTTTTTCTTGTTAGCAGGCATTAGGTGTTGGGTTGGCAAAGGTAGGCTTTTTTTTCTTTTTTTTCTTTTGGCAGGAATCAAGAGAATCAAGCAAGGTTTTTTTTTGGTAGCAAAGGTAGCTTGGGTTGGTCAAATTGATTTTTTGTGTTCTCTTACCTTACGAAGAAAAAGAAAAACTGACAACATGCTGGAATGATAAATGTTGACCCGGTAGAATTTTGTTTCTCGCTGGAGGAAGGGTGGTTTTGTGTCTTGTTACCCCTGAATGCTGTTCACAATCATCTCCAACAAGATACCAAGGCAAAAAGACACGCAAAGTGAGCCACACATTCGAACTTCAATGCTCAGTTTTTTTACTTCTTTCCATTCTTCTCCGGGTATTCCATATGCATCCATCAGGGATGCACCCCATTCATCACCTACCCACCCACTCGGGGCCAACCCTTTACTGGCTAGCCGCCCCTCATCAGAGATATCCCTCTGGCTCCCTCCCTTTTTTGCTGTGAGATAAAATACAGCGTAATAAACAAAAACGCCAGAAAGACAACCTGCTCTATCTAGTAACTAAAGCCCCGAAAACACCTCGCTTTTTTGTCGCTTCAGATATGGTGCGCTACCGCCAGAGCGTCAATCCCGAAATCTTCATGTTGTGAATCTCGCCCCATCCCCCATACAAACTTTTTTTCCTTTGTATGTATGCAGTATGCCAGGCGCAAAGTGGAAATGTAAAAGAGTTGATTATCAGACCTTGCTAGATCAGGGCAAGAGTCCGCTAGCACATCTTGTACAGGCAGGTTCCCTCAGCCTTGCGGGTGGGGTCCTCAGTCTCCAGACGGTACTCGATCTTGATGTCGAGGTCGCGACGGTTCTTCTCGTTGGGACGGTTGTGGAGAGAGCACTCGACCTTCTCCCCTTGTTGCACAGTGAGCATGTCCTTGAGATAAAAGACAGTCTGCTTCCAGTGGGTGTACTTGGTATGTGGCCCAGTAGAGAAGCGAACGGTCTTGTGGCAGGCAGTGAAGTCAATGTCGAACCAGGCCACAAGAGCGTGGATGAAGTCGTCCCGTCTGGCGACGAGGTCGAATGGGCAGCTGAAGGCCAGATCCTCAACTGTGCACTTGTAGAGGTCGAGAGTGAGAACGGGAGAGGGGTCGGTGACAACAGCTTTCATCTCGACAGTATCGACGAGAGGCTCAGACAAGGCGGTATCCTTGAGAGGCGAGTAGTTGAAGCCGTAGACGTTATCCCAAACTGCGACGTGTGTTAGCTTTGGGCAGAAAGATGCTAGCGCAAGGCAGGCAGCACTCACATCCTATTTTCTCGTCCTTGTAATCGCCGTCCTCAATACCAGCAACATAGATGGTCGCCTTGTCGGGGAAGATAAGACCGTCCTTGACAAGATACTTGTCACGAGCATACAGAACAGTGTCCAGCATGGACTCGTACAGGAGGAAGTAGCCCATCCACTCTGAGATGATAATGTCCACCTTGTCGAAAGGAAGGGTGATCTCTTCCATCTTGCCCTGGATGAGGGTGATCTTGTCGGACAGCCCGTTGACCTCGACGATCTCGCGGGCCTTGAAGATGATGGTGGACATGTCAACACCAATGACATGCTTCGCACCAGCCTTGGCAGCGAACCTGAGCAACAACAATCAGCCTTCTTTTCTTCTGTAGCGTCCGGCGAGGTCGGGAGAGGGAGGGCGAGCGTACATGGAGAGGATACCGGTACCGCAGCCGACATCGAGAACGACCTTGTCCTTGAAGATGTGCTTGTTTTGAACGATGGCGTTCATGTATGATCTTGTGCGGACTTCATCTTTCTGTAGAGGCGCATGCAAATGTCAGCCATAAAATTTCGAGGGGTAGATAAGATAGGCTCCCAGAAAACATACCAACATCTCCTCGTGGATGCCTTGATAGCAAAAGCGCCAGAGTCAGTACATGTATTCCCTATCAGCGAGCTCGAAAGGTGTCATACCATGGTGGTTATAGCTGTAGACCATGCGTTAGCAAGATCCTCCATGCGAAACGGGCAAACAGGCTTTTTTTTTTGTCCAAAACTTACCTGTTGAAGTAGTGCTGCTCCGCGTGATCGAGCTGCTTGAGGTTCTTCTCAGCAGTCTCGATATCCATAGCGTCGTTGACCATGTTGGGCTGTGTGTAGCGAGGGTCGATACTGAATATGGTGACGAATTATTGACCCGGGTCGGATTGTTGAGAGAAAAATCAGAAAGAAGAAGAAAAATGGTGTTGGGACAAGCGCAATATGGGACAATGGGGATCTGCCACTGGCCCTGGGCTTGTCGCGCAGAGAATTTGGGTGGAAAAAGGCCCGCTTAATCGAATGTGGGGTAGCTGCCCCGCCGTCGAGTCCCTGTAAGAGAAACACCCCACTAAGGCAAACAGGGTCTTCGAGAACTTAAGAAGCGACGCTATGGACGTCAGGCATGATCAGGCAGAGGCGACATCCCGAACCGCCGCCTGGTGTTTTGCAGTTGTTGGCTTGGGCGGGTGTCTGTGTGGTGCTGTGGCCAGGTACATAGCAGGCACGATTAAGGGACCATACAACAATCATGGGATCACCCTTGAAGTCCAAAGTCAATTCACACCGCAACAGCCAAGAAGAGTGCCACATGCTTTGCGTGTTTCACCATGTCAGTGTTCGGGAAACCTCTGTAATTGACGCCCTATCTCAAGATGAAGAATTGCTGTTTAACCCCCTCAACTCCGAGACCATGCAAACTAGAGTCTAAGCAAAGACCAGATCAGACCGTGACAGACGAAATATGCACACCATGTACACCCCTTGCTCACATATCTCAAGCCATCCCGGCCAGCTGTAGCAGCCGGTTGCCGGCCTTGAGGTTAGCACTCTCATAGGCCTTGGAGTCCGGAGGGAAGGTTCCGTTGGCAGCCCACAAGTCAAGCAGAGGCTGCATTGGCTCCAGCTCCTGCGGCGTGAGCATGGCCATCTCCATCCCAGCCAACACAAAGTGACTGAAACAACTGTTGAGCTGCTTCTCGAGATTCAGATGGTAGAAGGGTTCCACAAAGTGAGCCCAGTAGAGATGGGCGTACACGCGGAACATCTGAGTGAAGATGGTCTTGCAGATAGTCGAGAACTCCTTGGGAAACCCACTACGCTTTCCAATGTACTCGTCAAATCCGTCGGTGGCGATGGCAGAAGGGGTGAGCAGCTGGTGCTGAGAGAACGACACACCGGCAGGGTTGGTGGGGAAGACCTTCTCATCGTCGACCTTGCCAGAGATCCAGCGCTGCATAAGCGTCATGTACTCGTAGGCAGGCAGCTCAATGGGCTCAAAACGGTTGTTGAGCCAAGTGTAAGAGTGGTTACTGAGGTACTTTATTAGCGTCGACTTCAGCTTTCACAGATTTGAGACAGGTCTTACCCTCCAGCTGACATGCGAGGGCATGTGGTCGGGTTGCAGATGCTCTGGCCATTCTCCTCCTTCTGGTACACAATGCTGACAAAGTTCCAGAGGTTACGGTAATGCTCGACGACTATCGGAATTGTTAGACATGAGTAGATAGCAAGTAAAAGAACAGCTACTCACCCTGACAGGCAACCCATTCACCCTGCTCGACCGCCTTAGGTCGACGACTGAGGGTCATAAAGTTGCCTTTGACGATCTGCTTCGCGTAGGCTGGATTCAGCCAAAGCGGGAGCGGCTTCGGGAGGTGGTAGGCGGCCAGTTCATCGTCTGTGGAACTGGTCATGTTTGCGGTTGGTGGTAAGGGAGACGCAGGGACGGGTGGGAGTTTGGATGAAGAAGAAAGATTGCTTGACGAAAGACTTCTCTGAGAGAGGCCCCCGGGAGAATTCAGTCTGCCGTCCTCCGATGTTGGAGATATCGGACTCTTGCTGTTTGAGCTAGGTTTGCTGGAAGCTCCCCTCAGCCGGGCATTTCTGGGGATTTGTTAGCGGCGACTATCTGTGTGATTTGTTGCCGGTGAGACGCGTATGTCGTCGTCGTCACAAGCCCTAGTCGGCGTGACTGTGAAGCCATGGAAGGAGCGCGTATCAAGGGGGTCGCTCTGTGTACTTGATAACAGATATAAAAGGCAAGAACGATGTGCTTCCAGATGGACCAATACAAGAGACCTGTGGTACTTACATTCCGGAAAACAGGTTCGACATTGTGACACCGTTTGACTGGGTTTAAGCTATGTTTAAGGGATATTGGAAGTTAAAGTGGTTCAAGAGCTGCCAGGCCAGCTAGCTGTCAAAAATTGATAGTCAAACAGTGTCGTTGGAAACCCAATTGACGTTATTTACAACCGTCACCGAGTCGTCTCTCTAAGTAAATTAAGTCAAAAAGGGGGAGGGACTGGCGGTGCCTCGACCCGCGGGCCAATCTGAAACGTTGAGCCAGAAACCACGCTAAGCATCTGATGGGACCAATCAGCGTCATTTGATGTCTTCTTGGCATTATCGGTACGTACTCTGCTCACGTGCCACCGCATGCGGTTCGTGACCCGCCAAGCCAGGAAAGCAGAGACCAACTGCATCTCATTCGCGTCAAGTCGATCCGATCTCCAACCGTTCCCGGGCCGCACTTTTGCGTGCATATACGACAAGGATAGGCAGCAGTCCCTCGATTTCTGCTTAACCAACGAGGGAGGGGCGTTCAATGGTGGGAAGATAAAATGGCTAGCCTGCCTCCTCCTCTAGGCTCTCGGGCCAGACGGTACAAAGAGCCAGGTCGATTGTTCGACACTCTTTTGGCCCAGAGCACTCGAATCATCCCCAGTTCGCTTCCACGAACGGTTCCCAGTCAGAGGAGCCCAATGGATGACGATCAGCCACTCGAGGAAAAGGTTGCCTTCTTTGATCAGCTTGAAGCGCTGGATAAGCTTGACGAGGAGGAAGACCAAATAGATGCCCAAGAAGAGCAGCACAGGGCCAGATGCAGGGCCTTCTTTCACCCAACAACTGCCACAGCTCCCACACCAAAACCCACACCAAAACTAGTGAAAGAGAAACAACCTCCTACAAATACTCTTTCTTCACCCCGCTCAGATCTTCAGCTAAGGCGCACAGCTTCGGTACCAACCCCAATAGCACCCACTCCAGCCCCAGGAGGGTCAACAGAAATTATCAAAGCCACCCCAGACGCTAGTACCATTGATAGTACTATCTCTAGAAACAGGAGACGACTGATCGCAGATACTTCCATCTCATTTGTTGCGGAAACACCAATTCCAGATTCCGCCCGTCCAAGGGTTCCGACAACATTAAGGAGGAGCATCACGATGCCGGTTTCAGCCTCTGCCTCTGCGGCTGAACAATCACCATCGGCTACCACTGCTCTTAGAAAGAGAAAGCGATCAACTTCTGGAAAAGTGATACCAGAATCAGCGCAAATCTTCCGGGGCTTGTCTTTCTTCTACATCCCCAACGACGATATTGCTCCAGCCAGGAAGCTCCGTATTGCTAAAGCGAGGGATTATGGGGCAGAATGGGTCAGGAGCCTGCACAGTGCGACACATGTTATTGTCGACAAGCACTTGTCATACTCAGATATTCAGAAGATACCAGAGTTTGGGCTGGCAAGCTCAGTGGTCGTCGTCAACGACGAGTACCCTATCGACAGTATCTCGTTTCGCACACTACTGAACCCCGACCAGAGTCGGTACCGGGTTACAGGTTTCCCATCCTCGACTTCCGAATCCACAGTCATAACGATCCCGTCACAAGACTCCGAGCCTTCGCTTCAACTCAAGGAACCGAGAGGCGTCAGGAGACAAAACACCGAGGGCTCAGAAGGGACACCACGTCGGGAGGATAATTCACCTGAGAACCCTCGTCCAACTAGATCCACTCAAGCTGCTCCCTTTGAGATCCAAATACAATCGTCTATGCAGCCCCCTTCGACAGATCCAACAACGGACGATCCCAAAGATGAGTTGACAAGCTACATCGAACTCCTCCAGCAGTATAAGGACCTGCCGTTGGACTACGATGAAGACGATGACATACAATCAACCAAGGACGCTCAGGAGGACTCAGACCCAGGGTCGGGCTCGGAAGATGAGCGCGCCCGCAAAAAGCCCTCAACACGCTCCCGCACCTCCCTTAAAAAAACTATCCCTTTTGAAGACCGCTTCGCGTGCAACCGCGGGGGCACCAAAGACAACCCTTCCTCCTCAGCTGCCAACAACCCCAACACCAGGACTATAGAAGTTCTCCAATCCATGTGCGACTATTACACCAAAATTAACGATCACTGGCGTATAACCGCTTACCGCAAGGCCATCACCACCCTACGCCAGCAAACCACCAAAAAGATCACTACCGCCGAGGAGGCATACACTCTCCCCAATATCGGCTCCCGAATTGCTCAGAAAATCGAAGAAATTTGCACCACCAACAACCTTCGCAGGCTTCAATATGCGAATCTTGAGCCAACGGACAAAGTGCTTGATCTCTTTCTCAAAATTCACGACGTGGGGCTCTCTAGAGCGAATAAATGGATCTCCCAGGGCCATCGCACATTGGAAGACCTCCTCACGAAAGCCGATTTGAGTGCTAACCAACGCATCTCGATCGAGCATTACTCCGACCTCACCTCCCGAATCCCACGTAGCGAAGTGACCCAGCTAGCCGCCTACGTCCAGAGAGAAGCCTTCCTCCTCGACCCCGACGTGGAACTCCTAGTCGGTGGCTCCTACCGCCGCGGCTCAGAATCGTCGGGTGACATCGATTTCATCATCACCAAACGTGGAACTACCTCCTCCTCTGATCTCATCCCGTTTATGGACTCTCTTATATCTATCCTCTACAAGAAAGGGTTTTTAGTAGCAACACTATCACAATCAAGGAGGGAAGGAGAAGGGAGTAAGTTTTTGGGATGTTGCAAGTTACCTCCTGACGGGAAGTGGAGGAGGATAGATTTGTTGCTTGTGCCGGAGACGGAGTACGGGGCGGCGCTGATTTATTTCACGGGGAATGATATTTTTAACAGGAGCATGAGGTTGTTGGCGGGGAAGAAGGGGATGAGGTTGAATCAGAAGGGGCTGTTTAGGGATGTGATGAGGGGGAGGAATAGGGTCAAGGTTACGGAGGGGGAGCTGGTGGAGGGGAGGAGTGAGAAAAGGATTTTTGAGGTGTTGGGGGTTAGGTGGAGGGAGCCGGGTGAGAGGTGGTGTTGAGGGTGGTTATGAGGATATGGGTTGATTGGGGAGGTGGTGATGATTATGTCGTGATGAACGTGTTGTATGTTTATGGGATTATGTTCCTTGTTAGCTTCATGTATGGGTTATGAGTGAAAGGGAGGGCATCTGAATAGCTTCTTTTGCGGGTGGAAATGGTTTGATGGGGAGGGATATATGACTTAGCATAGATGAGACATGATAGCTACTGGTAAAATGATATGAATCAGAGGGTTGAGAACCTACCCTACAAGTATGGAACTCATTGGGCAATATTCATGTAATTAGTGACATCCTCACTAGACCTTTTTTTTTTCTCGCTTTCCTGCTAAATGTATCATCAATGGACAATGCCGGTCTTTTTTAGCAGTAACACCGGCGATTTAAACCTCACCAGCAGTGGAGAAAAACGGCAGCTGGGCGATCGATGGCGATACAAGAAGAAATGTTTGTTGGCAAGCGCAAGTTTAGCTTCAACGTCTAGCTCGGACTTGATATCCTTGACCTTGACCTTGACCCCGGTGTAAGGTGAGGTCTGGACCGCTCCCCTTCCTGGGGGCTCTTACCACTCACCTCCTCAACAAGGTCACATGCTTTGCTTCCGATGTGGCCTCGGAGGCCCTTGCTGGAGAAAAATATGACAGGTCTGAGGCATAAATCTTTCATTAATCTGGCATTGATACGAAGTACAGTACACCGCCCTGGGGTTTTGAGGGAGTGATTGGGATTTGAAGATGGATGAGGAAAAACCCCCACACTTCTCTTTCCTGATCCCGCCCAGATGGTTCGTTCCTGGTTTTCTTTTGGCGCATGAATGGTTCTTTCAATGCTTGGGATTTTGCGCTAGTGTGTTGAATGGGGTTGGAACGCTAACTTGAAAAGGTGAAAGCTGAGATAACGGAGGGCTGAGGGGATGACACTGATGATCAGGGTCTTTTGGAAGGGGAGAGTGATCTTCGGGATGGGGGGGGGGGGGGGCTGACAGGAGGTGATCGGCGGGACAGAAAGTTTTGGAGATCAGTATCCAGCAGCTTGCTGTATCTCATGAGAAGATGGAGTGAAGAGCGTTCAACCCCTGTAGTCCGGCAGCAAGGGGACAGAACAGAGGGGATCAAGCAGCCCACATGCAGGTACGTTCCATCACGGCAGTGGTGATGATTGCTTGAGGAGATTGCCACCCTGCATCTCACGCAAAATAATAAATGAAACGCAAGCAAGAAAAAAAACAGAACACGACATTGTGAAGCCTGCAAGGGGGCGTCTGCGTGTCAGAGTGAGTGGCTTTGTGGCTTGCAGGCTGGGCTTCAGTGTTGGGTTTTTTTGGGTGTATGTAACACCGTGATGGGAGGGGTATTGAAGCGGGAACATGTAGCAATATGTAGGTGAGACTGTATAATGGTGTGTTGGTGATGAGAGGTGTAAGTGAAGAAAGCAGGGTGATCCACTTTGAGGGAGAGGCATCTGTTTCGATGATCCTGGGGATGGTTCCTGAGAGTAGCGTCAGATGCAATGGGTTCTGGGCGGGACGGGACGTTGTTATCAGTGGTTAGTTTCTGGGTGGTGCTCCCATGCGGTGACATTCAATATCCGGCTGGCCGAGCTGAGGTTGGTGGAGATGCATTTGTGTCGGAAGCTCGTGGAAATGTTGTTGAGGAGGCTCTTGTAGACATGAGTAAGATGAAAACTCTGTTGAAGTCGTGCAACTCTGTGCCCCCGCCACATGGTCGTTGTTTGTGCTCAGTCATCGCAATTGTCAAGACGATGGTCAGCCTTGGGAGGGAAAGACGTTGGACTTCCACTTACAGAAAGCCAGTCCCCTAAACGCGGGAGAGAGCGGCCCCACGTAGCCCCCACGGCACCTGAGAGCCACACGACCGGGTTGGTCGGGCCAATCAGAGCCCAGGAGGCTTATCTTTACACCAAGCTTTTAGCACGTCTCAGCGAATCGAGTTATCGTGGAGCTCCCTTTTCTGGCCCACTCCAATGTCACCTCACTTGAACGTCACTTGCAAGGGAGGGCACACCTCTCCTCCAACCCTGGGCAACAAGCCATCAATGCCCGTTCTCGTCATATGATACTTGCTTTTTCTGCTTCACAATGGGACCAAACGCCCCGAACTCGCAACCAAGGCCGAGAATCCTGGAATCCGGAACAATGGGTGTTTTCTCCTCAGAGGCATTGGCAACCTTCAACAAGTTGAAGAAAGAAGGAGGGTGACATATTGGTCTCTATCTTCGGCCCCCTTCAAATTTCCAGAGCAGCATTGCAGACTTGGCTCTGTCCGGAGGCTCCTGGTCAAGACATGTCTTGTGCGACCCATCTTCAGCGTCCGCAAAAAAAGCACTTGCCTTACTCAGAGCCCAGGTATGGATCTTCAAGGCCCCCGAGAGATTGTGCTTATGCCCTCTCTCCGAGGCCCGCGGGAACCAAGTGGGAACCCAAGCCCTACCATCATAAACATGCTCAAACCCCCAAGGACGCCGGCGATGCTCCTCGCCTGACTCCCGTTCGTTTTCCATCCCACTTGCCTTCTCTTCCCGTGCAGTAGCTCACCCGTGTGGCTTGTCGACTCGATAAGACAAGACACCCTGTCGGTGACAAAGCTGATTGGCCCCCCGCGAATTGCTTCTTTCCAGAAAAAGTCCCAGGGCTTCTGCAAGCCATTGCTAGCCTGCTGCCGCTCATCACTTTCTTCTTGTCTGATCAAGTTTTTTTGCCTCCAGCCATACTATCTATTACTGGGTGTGGAAGACATTCCTCCCGTCCCTTCGTTCTTTCTCTGTCTCTCGTTTACTCTTGTTCCATCCGACACATCCGACGATACATACACTCTATAGGCGACCATTTATACACTTATACACCACCTCACTACACACGACTGAAGACAACAAGATAGCTTTTTGGACGGCCAAGTCCATACACCCTTCAAAATGGCTGCTAATACCAACAACCAAGACCTCTCCAACCTACCATATATCCCACTCGAACCCTTCACAGGAACTGACCCGGCAGGAGGCGATGCGCTCCTCGAAGACCTCAATGTCTGGTACCAAGCCGGCGATATCTCCTTCATGATCATGTCCACAGCTTTCGTCTTGCTCATGATTCCTGGAGTTGGCTTCTTCTATTCTGGTCTCGCCCGCCGAAAGTCTGCTCTCTCACTCATCTGGCTCTCAGTCATGGCCGCAGCCGTATCGACCTTCCAGTGGTTCTTTTGGGGGTACTCTCTCACATTCTCACATTCTGCCGGCCCATTCATCGGCGACCTCTCCAACTTTGGCTTCCGAAACGTCCTCGCCCACCCTTCCGTTGCGTCGAAACGTATCCCCGATTTGCTTTTTGCCGTTTACCAAGGCATGTTCTCTGCCATTACTATCGCCCTCGCCACCGGAGCAGTAGCAGAACGCGGAAGGATGCTGCCCTGTGTTATTTTCATGTTCTTGTGGCTCACCGTTGTGTACGATGCTATTGCTTGCTGGACATGGAATCCATCTGGTTGGTCTAACAAGATGGGCGGGTTGGACTTTGCGGGTGGCACACCGGTTCATATTGCTTCTGGAGCGGCTGCGTTGGCGTATAGTATGATGCTGGGAAAGAGAAGAGGACATGGGACACACGAGTTGAACTACCGGCCGCATAACGTCACACATATCGTGATCGGAACAATTTTCCTGTGGGTTGGGTGGTTTGGTTTCAATGCTGGCTCTGCACTGGCGGCGAATATGAGGGCGATTATGGCGGCCGTGGTGACGAACTTGAGCGCTTGTGTGGGTGGGATTACGTGGTGTGTGTTGGATTATAGGCTGGAAAGGAAGTGGTCAACGGTTGGGTTCTGCTCGGGGGTTGTGGCTGGGCTTGTGGCTATCACGCCTGGTTCTGGTAGGTCTATTTTCATCTCATCGCTTTTACGAGATCGTGGCTAACAACATCACTAGGGTACGTCCCTGTTTGGGCTGCCGTGCCATGCGGTATTATGGGCGCTTCTTTTGCCAACTACGCCACTAAGCTCAAGTTCCTCCTCCGCATTGACGACGCTCTCGATATCTTTGCTGTCCACGGAATCGGTGGTCTCGTCGGCAATATCTGCACAGCCTTTTTCGCCACCAACACCATCACCCGTCTCGACGGTGTCTCCTCCATCAAGGGCGGCTGGCTCGACCACAACTGGATCCAGCTTCCTATCCAGCTTGCCGATTCTTTTGCTGGCGGCGCCTACTCTTTTGTTGTTACCTGCGCAATTCTCTTCATTCTTAACCTCATCCCGGGACTGCATCTCCGCGCGAGCGAAGAAAGCGAGATCTTGGGTATTGATGACGCCGAAATTGGCGAGTTTGCCTATGACTATGTCGAGTTGACGAGGGAGGTGCTCAATGATGTTGAAGGTGATAACATGAGCTCTTATAGTGCTGAGCAACCTATCCATCAAGGACAGGGGCAGTACGGCGTTGCGATCTCAAGCGGGATGGGGAGGGAAAAGATTGTGAATATGAGCATGCCGTTGTCGAATCATAGGATTTATGGGCAGGGGTCGGCTGATCATGCCCAATAGTTGTGGGTGGATGGGGTGAGTCTTTTGGATATCAATTCCTTGAGAGGGAGAGGAGCGTTTGCTTTGTTGTGCGATCTAGACCGAGTTTCTTTTTTGTGTCTTCTATATCTTCTATGTTACATATATATATACCTTGGTAGGGAAGCAGGAGTTGGGGTATCTCACTGCTTGGATTTAAGGAAAACAAAGCGACGGATGTTTTCTATAGGGAGATGGATTATGATGGATGGATGGAACTCATATGTATTATTTAAATTTGGAATCATCGAAGGCAACAAAAGAGTATAACACAAGATTGGCTCAATCCGGGGTATTGTCATTTGTGATCTATTCCATCCCTACTCTTCTTTCTTTTGAGTTTATGTGTCAAAATGAGGACCCACCAACTGCCTGGAAGCATGCCACTTCCGTCCCGTTTCCAGAGAGGTGAGGAAGCTTCTTCCACCTTATGAAGAATGAAGCTCTCACCTGCTAGCTTAGCTCAGAACAGCTAGGGTCCCTTGTGGAAGAGGTCAGCCCCAGACAAACCCCTCACACTCAAGGTCCCTTGTGACAAGGGCCCCGGGTCAACTATGCCAGCACTGCAGTGTGCTATTCTTTGCTAGACCTATTTGCTAGGCCTCTTGGTCAAACATCTCTGCTAAACACTTCTTCTGCTCGGTGTTACTAAACCTCTTGTTCAAACAAAACCTGTGGGCCAGTTAGCTCAACTCAACCAAGCACACAAAAACACTCCTCATCGCAGGCGCAGGCGCAGCAGCAGCAGCAACTCCGTACCACTCACTCACTCGCCCCTAACAAAGCAAAGCCTCTCTTCAAGCAAGACTAACCGACCCACCTTTTGGTATGGACTCGAGACGTAAGTTGGACCGGGTTGACGATGGAAGGGAATAAGACAAATGAAAGAAAAAGGAAAGCAAAAAGCAAGAGGTTGATGTATCGAGTCGGGAAAAAAACGAAGAAGACAGGTGGACGAAGGAAAGGGGTTTATATACGGTAGGTACACTGCCAAATGTCGAAAAAAAAGTCTTTGTTCACCAGCTGGGTGTCAGCCGGGATGCTGGCTGTTTCCGGCTTTCTTTTGCACACTCCATGCATGCCCTTGGCTTTTATTCTTGCTTTTCATTTCAAGCTATCAACTGCATTGGAGACTACATACGTGTTATTGACCAAGACTTGGTGCTTGGAAGGACAACTTTCTCTACGGTGTTAATTCCTGTACTGTTATGATTTATCCCCCCATCGATATAATCCTTGGGAGGACTTGCTACCTAGGTATCCACCTGGGAGAGATTTTGGTGTCATCACAGTCCATCAGACTCGAAACATTCTCCATATTGAATAAGTAAGACATAGCAACCTACCTATCAATCTATAATCATAAACCACCCTCTCCCAAAATAAGCACATCTCCACTATCAACCAGCAAGATCAGGCGAGGAAGACCCCTTAACCATCATTCTCTCAACAGTAATATATAACAACAACCTATACCATGACTGCTCAAACGATAAAAGCCCACATTGCTGATTTTCAGCGTTCCACAACAGTTGACTGAACACTCTAACAACAAGGTTCCGATGTTGCCCTGGCGATATATGTATTCGAACCGTCATTTAACAAACGCTGTCAGCTCTCCAGATATTCAAGGGTACCAACAAAGCTCAACCACATGCCCATTAACTGGCAATAACCACTTATTTCCGCTTTTATATAGTAGATGGATGTAAACGTGCGAGTAAGCACATGGCACACCATACATGCGGCTTCGTCTTTCCATCATAAACTTACTGTCCATGTTGATTAAATCACTGCTTTCATTAATCCTATTTCTATCAGTACAATACAACCCCTTTCTCTCAATGCCTCTTCTGTACAAGAGCCCCACACAGCTTCATAGCCAAAAAAAAAAGAATCGTCGGGTATACCCCCATCCGTTTAATCCCTATGTTGTTGTATCCTAACCCCAACCACCCATTGTCACCAAAAGCACAAATTACAAAAAAGTCACTCGCTGGTAGGTTCTACCCCCTCCCATACCTCAACGCTCACTACCACTGCCACTTGCCTCCGCCCCTGTCTCCCCTGTCTCCCCATCCCCATCAAGCAACTCACTCCCCACCAACCCCACCTTCATCCTCGGCCTCTCAGGCATATTACCACTCCTCCCCTCCTTAACCCTCCTCAGCGCCCTCCTAATCCCCTCCAACCTCCCCCGTTCCTGCACCACCATCCCCCTCGCCAAATCCCTAATCGCCTTCCTCCCCAACCGCTCATGCATCTCCCTCCACCCCGCCAGCTCCCCCGCCACCGTCTGCTGCGTATACCTCAGCTCCCGTCCCAACATCTCCGCCTCCACCTCCATCTTCCTCGCCTTCTCCTCCCTATCCTCATTCATCCTCTGCCTCGTCTCATCAAGCAGCCCCAACGGCCATCTGCTCGACCTGTTCAAGGTATTATAGTTCCTCTCGACTTCTTTCCTGATAGCAATAATCTTTGCAATCGTCTGCGGTGGTCTCCCCAGCGCTTTGAGGATGGCTTCAATATTGCTGTACAGCGCCAGGAACGCGGAGAAAAACTGGGAAATAGGAGAGGATTGAGAGGGTGCCAAAGAGCGGACGTAGGTTTCGAAACCAGAGACGTAATTCTGTGGGAGGAAGGGGAGGGTGGCGAGGGCCTTGGAGAGGAGGGTCGAGGATTCGTAGAGGTCTTTACCACACAGTGTTAGCTATTCCTGGAAGTGGTGGGGAGAAAGAAAAAAAAAAGGAGGTGTAAACAAACCATTAACCACATTCCCAATATTATTCGCCCTCCTCGCCACGCTCCTCGTCGAAAAGTGCACGCTCCTCACAATGTCCCTCGCGTGATCAACAAACTGCTCCACCTCCCTCAGATCCTCCACCGGCTCCAGCTCCTCGTGCACCTTCTCCAGCAACGCATCCGCCTTGAGCTTGCTCCTCTCCGCCATCTGATCCAGCTGCAGATCCGGCACGAGGAAAAACTCCCACAGCATCTCATGTGTAGCAAACGTCGGATGAACCAACAGCACCTTCAGGAACCAGTCCATCCTGATTTGCAAATCCTTCAACACCGCCCTACTCGGCCGCGAAGGAATCTGCGTTGGAGATCTCAAGTCCGCCAGCGAAGGTATCCACGACGCGGGATTCTCCATCTGCAATAACTTTGCCAGATGCTCAAAGTCAGCCAGGGACCGCCGACAGGTCGTCACAGCATAACTATGCTCGTCAACTGGGGCCCCTGACTTGAGCACAAAGCGGATGGTGCCGTCTTCGACGAAGAATGATCTGACCACCCCCGTGGTGCGGGAGTCGGAGCTGCCTTGCGAGAGAGAAAACAGCACCAGATCATCAATCTTATTGCGTAGCTCGTCATCCTTGGCCAGTTCAACTGCTGTCAAGCCTCGTAGTTCCCTCGCGGCAATGTCAACTCTCGGGTCGCCGAACAGCGTCCTGACCATATCAAACCGGCCGTATTTACTCGCCAACATCAGCGCCGTAAACCTCTTTTCGTTTGTGGCGTTGACATCCAAATCGCAACGCTGAAGGATCTTGAGCGCCAGATTTGGCTCGTTGACGATATGTAAAAGGGTATTCCCCTTTTGGTCCACATGGTCGTCTATGTGTAGTGGCTGGCCGTCTCCCTGACACTTGGTCGCTATCTCCAACCCTTCTTCCACCATGGTGTAGTAATTTGAGTTATCGTAAGATCGACACAGAGCAAACAATGGAGTCTGCCCATTCTTGTCTTTTTGTCTCCAGGGCAGTAACCGGCCAATTCGGCCGATCAGAAATGGTGCATGAAACAGATAATGTGCTGCGCTCCTCCCCCAGGTATCCTGACGAGCGAGATACTCCCTGATCTTGTTATCGTCCCCCGTAGAGTCGAGAATGCAATCAAGAATCCCATTAATGACCTCCACATTGCCCAGTTGTACAGCCGCACTGAACAGTGTAGTTTCCTCCTTGTTTTGATCCTCCAATATGACCGGTGCCGTGTAGTATTGCCGAAATGACAGCAGATATTTCAGTACCTGTGGTTGACCATGCTGAATTGCCATCATCAGAACCGACTCGCCCTTCGCATCCTGTGTTTGAACCAGTCGTTCAATAGACGTATCGCCTTCGATCCCGCTGGTAAACGTCCCAATACTCATAGGCAGTGACCGAAACGAAATCTCCGAGCCGCTGGACATACTCCTAGTGTCCATCGACACCTTCTTGATACGTTTTGGCGCCGGCTGCTCCAGAGTTTCAACGGATCCGTTTTGGAACGGAAACACATGACTGAGGCCAGATCCAACCGAGAACCTCTCCGAGGCGGCCAGGGTTGTTGACGAAGCCCCGTTCGTAAAGCTCCAGCCGGTAGACGATCGCCTCCGCCAATGCGAAGACCCATAGTCATCCTCGTCTTCAATCGCATCCTCTGTCGGCTCCAGAATCTTTCTCAACTCGGTCATATCACCCTTCGACACCGCGTCCCACAACGCCTTATTCCTCCGACTGGCTCTCCTCAACCCTCCAGACTCCCGGTCCAGATACGACAACACCGCCTCAAAAGTGCTCAGCGCATATCCCATCTCACCACTCTCCACATCATCGATAAAGACAAAGTGCCTTATATACGCCAGTCTCGCCTGGAGGTGCTTGATCTGCGCCTTGATCACCACATACAGCAGCAACGAGACCAACGTATCCGCATTTATCGTCATCGCCGGCTTCTCCGTCGCTGACCTCGGCTGCCCAGGCGCACTCCCACTCCCCTCACTAAACTGCGTCGCCGCTTTCGTTGTCGCCAGCAATATCTCCATCATCTCCTGCGGACAACTCGCGTTCGGCATCTTCCTAAACTCCTCCACCGCATTGCCCAACCGGCTCACCACCTCCCTCTTCGCCCTCATCCCCCCGTCAATCGCGATCCCCAACTGCGAAATGTCAATATTGTTCATCTGCCTTATCTTGGCCTCCAACTCCAGATCATCCTGCCTCCTCAACCCGGCAATCCTCGGGAACAGCAAATGGTGGACATTCTCCGCGATATACCGTTCAATCAACCTCTCCACCACCGGCCCCGTCAGATCCGTCGTCGCCCCCAAAAGCGACAGCTGCTGCTTGTCCACATTCTGGAACAAGTCAATCGCCGTCGTCACCGCCGTCTCCAACGAAGTCCTCATCACCTCCTCATCATCCTCCGTGAGGACATTCTCCGGGATATTCCCATTCGTCATCTCCCCATTACCATTCCCCCCAACCCCTTTCCCCGCCCTTGTCCCCGGCTCCCCCTCCACTACCCCCCTCCCTGAAGTCGGCGGAGGCGGTAATATCCTCTCAAAAACGATCGTAAACTCCCTAAAAAGCTTCTCCAGCCCCCCCTGCATCTGCTTAGCAATGCTGGGGAAATTCACCAGCAGCTCGTGAAAACTCTTGATATCCTTCTTCCTCTGCTGCCCCGTCGTTCCTATCGCATCACTCAACGCCTTCTGCAATCTCCCCTCCGCAGGCGACGACATGGGCGGCGGTATCGCCGGCACAATCTTGACCTCCTCCCACGATCCCACCAGCGGCCGATTGATAAAATAAATCAAAAACTGTCTCGGGTCCAGCGTGTCCGGGTACCATAACGTCTCATGCAGCAAGTTCGCTTGCGCCAGTGCCTTGAACCCTAGTACATCAACCCCAAAAGAGTCAGCATTATTTCTCCTTTATCCGACCCAGATGGTTGGTTATCACCCACCCTTATTAGTATAAACCCCCCCATCCTTCACCACCAAACTCCTCCCATTCACCGTCCCATACATCTTTGGCTTCCCCCTCATCTCCCTCAAATTCTGCTGCTGCTGCTGTCCCCCCCCTTGTCCCCCCCCTTGTCCATCCTTCCCACCACCACCACCACTTCCAACCGCTTTCAAAAGCGGTATCCTCACCACATGACTACCCAGAAACTCCTCCGACCCAATCGACGCCGTCAGCGGCGCCCCCGTCTCCGCGTCCCTCGAGTTGAGGAGCACGTCCGCCAGCGGCACCAGCAAGATGTGCTGCTGGGGCGGGAGACACTGCGCCAGCACCGGGCTCTTGACGAAGGCGCTCAAAAAGGGGTTTAGGGGTTGCATTCAATTCGACTTTTCCCCTTCCCCTTTCCAACCCTTTCGGTGCTGTCCCTCCCTCTCTTTCTGTCTCTCTCTCTCTATGTAGCTAGCTGTCGAGGTATTGTGTGTGTTTATGTGTTTATAAGCCACACACACACACCACCATTGGGCGGTTCGACGACAAACGGATGAAATGTTCCTCATGCAAAAAAATCTAATCTGGAAGCTTGCTGTATCTCGAGCTTGTTTCGCAATCTTTGTTGTGTTTCTCGTAAAACAGAACAGCAACGATAAACGCGGCGGCGGTGGTGGTGGTGATGGTGGTGGATCAGACGTGACGCAATCCCCGCCGCCCAAAGGAAGCTCGCTCGCTCTCGCTCGGTAAGGTAAGGTATGGAAGGTAAACGGGTTCGTTGATTGCAGAGTAGGTAGGTGCCTAGCTCGAGTGGTACAGCGTCGGCGTTGGTTGGAAGACGGGTGTCAGAGAAAAGATGTAATGGTCGGGGCTCGTCGAGTGATTCGCAATGTCGGGTACGGCGTCGTCAGCTTCGGGCGCATTTCACACACTGGAACTGTTTGGTTATCCGGCGATGCTGGACGGACAGCATGGGATGGGATGCCGCGGTGGGTGGAACAGTGGGATCCCTGACGGCTTGGCGCTACGTAGAGCAGCAGGTGGCACCAACCGCAGCAACAGCTCCCGCCCTGGTGGCCACTCCGGCGATCTCCCGGCAAGCAAACACTCGGGTGGGGGTCACATATCAACATTCAAGCATGATCAAAGATGATCTTTTTTACTTTTTTGATGCTGTAATATTTGCTCTTCTATGCTCTTTCAATGGTTTTGACGGTTATTTCTTTTTGTTTTCAGCCAATAACTGAAACACCAGGCACCAAGACTGTGTGCCATCAAATCTTACCACACATTGTATGATACAGCCAACATTGAGTTCGCATTTCTCAGCTTACACATGTAGCCTTCAGCCGGTCCCTCTCAGAATCTTGCCTGAGCTTCAGTGACACAATGTCCACATCTTTTACACGGCACGCTCCTTACTCATTCCTCATAAACTTCATATCATTAATTTTTATGTGAGCTTAGCGCTTAGCTCTTGGCGGCACCGGCCTTGAAGTGGAGGATATCACCGTCCTCGACGACGTAGTCCTTGCCCTTGGTCATGATCTTGCCCTTGGATCTGACCTCGGCTTCATCACCGAGCTCCTTGAGGTCGGCATACTTGAAGACAATGGCCTGGATGAAGGTCTTCTCAAAGTCAGTGTGAATGACACCGGCCGCCTGGGGCGCCTTGGTGCCGTTGCGGAGAGTCCACTGGCGAACCTCATCGGGGCCGACAGTGAAGAAACTGCCGAGATCGAGGGCCTTGCGCATGGTAACGATGAGCTTGGGAAGAGCCGACTGGGCGCCGACCTTCTTCTCCTCCTCAGCAACCTCCTCGTCAGTCTCGAAGCGGGTCAGGCGCTCCTCGAAAGCGACGGAGATGGGGATGATGGGATCACCGGGAGCATTGTCCTGGATCCACTTGGCAACACCGGGAAGATACTTGTTCTTCTTGCGGATGTAGTCCTTCTCGGAAAGGTTGACAAGGTACACAACGGGCTTGGCCGTCAGGAGGAACAGAGGATTGATGACCTCGATCTGTTGACTGGTTAGCATCGACTTCGGCAAAAGGAGATGAATGTGTCCAGTAGGAAGGTGTGGTTTTGTTCAGATTTAAAGTTACTCTCAGTATGCCAAAAGACATTCGACGAGCTGGGTTTAAAGTTCGGGTCACGGACCCTTTATCATCATTGAACCACGGGGAGGGATGGGTTGAACAGAAAAAGCAAGCACATACCTCCTTGGGACCCCAGGTGCCCTTGCGGACCTCCTTGCCGTCATTGAGGTGGTCCAGAATCTTCTGAATCGTGGCCTCCTCCTCCTTCCACTGCTTCATCTGAAGACTCTGACCACCCTGGCGGGTCTTCTTCTTCTGGTTCTCAAGGGCCTTCTCAACAAACTCAATATCCTTGAGTCTCAGCTCCTCGCTGATAATGTCGAGATCACGTGTTGGGTTGACATCACCCTCGACGTGGATAATCTCGGCATCATCGAAGCAACGAACGACCTGGAAGATGGCATCGACGGCGCGAATGTGCGACAAGAAGGCGTTACCGAGACCAGCTCCTGTTGAGGCACCGCGGGTCAAACCAGCGATGTCGTAGACTGTGAGGTTGGCAGGGACGCGCGACTTGGGCTTGTACTTCTCGCAAAGCCAGTCGTACCGCTCATCAGGGACGATGACGCGGGCCTCCTCTGGGTCAATGGTAGCATAGGGGAAGTTCTGCGGCTTTGTATCAGCATCGCCAGTCCCTTCAGGATCGAATCCGGTCGGTGCGTACTGCAGGGTTACCCAAGTTGCACTTGGTGATGGCCTGGAAGAGCGTGGACTTGCCGACGTTCGCCAACCCGACCTGAGGAAGAGAGAGGAAGGTTAGCAACAAGTTGAATCAAGGGAGTGGGGGGGGGTGAAGGGGAAGGGGGAGGGGGAGGGAAAATAGAGAACCCACAATACCACTCTTCAGGTTGTTACCAGGACGGCCCAAGAGGACCTTCTTCTCCTCGACGGCCTTTTTTGGGGGCATTCTGGCTGGACCTCTTTTTTTGCTGTACTGACGAGTAGAAAGGTAGATGAAAGTGCAATCAAGCACTGGCTTTTTGAAAAATGCAGAGCTAGCTGCGAGGGGTCGAAGGAGGGGTAATGGAGAAGAGAAGAATGAACTGCCAATAAGGGACGCCGTTGTGACTTGCTCGTGGGCCACCCAAGGGAGTGCCACGAGCCGCGCGTAGAGATATAAAAGGGCCCTGAAAGAGTGAACGACAAGGCTGCTCTCAAGGCAAGTTTCCCTCCTCTTTTTTTTTTTGGGTTGTTGGGCTTCCCAGCGATCGCTTGATATTCTGGTCGCCGGGTTTCTTTTTTTTCTTCTTCAATTTCTTGAAGTGTTTGGAGTTTTAAACACCAGCAGCGACCAGGGCACCACAGTGCAGAAATTTCAAGCCAATGATCCATCCCAGTGGGGTTAGCCTGGCTCTGGAGAATCGATTGGCCGAGTTTTTCGAGGTGCGCTTGGACCACCTCCTCGGGACCTGACTGCGCGCCAGCTGGAGCTCTGACGGGGTGGGGCTAGCCGAGTCGCGACCGTCAGAGTGGGGTTTTCTGGAAGCATAAGCTGCCCGCGACCGCCGGATGCGAAAGACATCATCTGCAGCGGGCAGCCACCACCTGCAACAAAGTGCTTCTGATACATCGTTCTTCAAGCAACAATTGCCTTGTGTCCTGACGGCGATAGTCCTGAATTATTTGCATTTTCATCATACAAACACTTCCGGAATGCACTCCTCATAACCCCGATCCTAGTCGCGGCATCCTTTGCTATCAGGAAATCAGTTTGCGCAGCAGCTCAACTCTTTGTTTCCCCATTCCTCCACCTACCTAGGTACCCAAGTGTTGCCTATCGCAGCTATCTGAACCTACCTACGCTTGCGCAGCCACATTATTGACATCCACCACCTACATTTTTGCCTACACTCCAACCTAATACCTCTTTTACCTATCACTATCCCCCCATCAATCCCCCATCATCATCATCATCAACCTTCCATCAAAAAAACAAACATGCCACCCTCCACCAACCCCCGTCCCCCATCCCGCCCCTCCCGCCCCTCCCACCGCTCCACCCTCTCCCTCCAAAAAACCGAAATCACCATCCACGTCTACGACCTCCTCCCCCCCGGAAAACTCTCCAACGCCCTCTGGGCCCTCGGCACCTCCCTCCTCCACTCGGGCGTCGTCCTCAACAACAAGGAATACGCCTACGGCGGCCACGACCGCCCCAACCTCACGGGCGTCTACTGGACCAAACCCCTCACCCTCCCCCCCGGCGGCACCTTTCGCACCGAGATCCTCCACGGCTTCACCCTCGCCACCGAGGCCGAGATCGACTCCATCATCCGGAAGGCGTCGGAAGAGTTTCTCGGGACGTCGTATAATCTGTTGACCAAGAACTGCAACCATTTCACGAGCTATCTGTGCGAGAAGCTGACGGGGAGGCCGGGGCCGGGGTGGCTGAACAGGGCGGCGAGCATTGGGGTCGCGCTGCCTTGTGTTGTGCCCAGGGAGTGGATTGAGGCGCCGGACTTTGAGACGCATGGGAATAGCGGGGGTGGGGGGTTGCTGGAGGAGGAGAGCGGGGATGAGTATGGGGAGGGGAGCAGGATGTTGAGGGGGAGTGATGAGGTGCCGAGGTTGGTTGGGCAGGAGGGGAGGAGGTGGGAGGGGGAGGGGAATAATACTCACAAGGGCAAGGGGAAGGCGAGGGATGAGGAGGGGAGGGTTCTGCCGAGGGCGGAGAGGGCTCCTACTTCTTGAGTTGGGGGGGGGGGGGGGGGGGGGGGGGGGGGGTTGGGATGGGGGTTTAAAAAACGGCCACGGGGGGGTTGGTTTTTTTTTTTTGTGTTTGGGGGGTTTTTGGTTTTTTTTTTTTTTTTTTT